>JZLH01S0066353.1:42811-62359 GCA_001188425.1 Eucidaris tribuloides | reverse complement strand
TGGTTTACCGTTTTGTGTAGCCACCTCTTTTGGTGTATCAAAAATGTATTTTCTTTGGTTATGATCACTGAGATCACTGATTTATGGATGCAGGAGGCTACACAATGTGCAACAACCAAAAAGACAAACATTTGGGAAAAGTGCCAGTGGAAATGAGCTAAAAGTTGTTTATTTTCACCTTCATCATATAGTATTTAACACAATTTTGTAACCCAGGAGCGGAGTGCCTAAAAAAAATGAAATCATTTCAACAAAATGTGGGATTTCTATTGGTACCCAGGGGTCATTTATGTCATTTTTATTCCCTAATCAAGGACATATTCAATGACATGAAAACTGATTTTGCAACATTTTTTTATCCAACTCATCCCACCGACATCCCAATTTAGCATCTTAGTTCCAGAAGTAAACAGAATTGTGCCAAGAACATGAACATTCTTTCAATGATATAATGCATGTATACAACTCAATATATCTACTCAAATCCAGTTTTTACAGTTTTTTTTAGTGCTTATATCATATGTTTACATATAGTTACTGACATGTTCAATTTGAGATCATATGGAATTTGTGTAACTTTCAATTCTTTATTCAAATCACAAATCAAGAACAGATTGCAGTAACTACATTTTGAAGTGGTCAATGTTCATGAAACAAAGATGTGCCCATGGGTTGTTTGGTTGTCAAAGATATGTATGTGCATGATTATCTTTTATGTTTTATTTGTTTGCAATAATATCTACATGTATATACATGAATTTATTCCATGAGTAATGACCAAGTCTATTAATATCTGATATGTTTAATACTACGTGTACATATAAACAGTTTCTATCGTGGCAGTTATTTTCTTCATGTTTTTAATGATGAAATATGCTCATTTGTGAGAGAGCATCCCGATTAATTGATGTGTTTGATATGTACCTATACAAAATGTGCCAAGTGCATTGCTATGTGGGCACTACCTATTCATTTTATGTGCCAAGAGGTAAATATGTTTATTGTCATAGCAAGCATTTGTGTATTTACAAATTACATGCGATTATGATCTAAAGATATGCTCACAATATATGCCTCCCTTCCTTTTTTACAAGGATGTATGATACAAAAAAAAATGTTAACTATGACACCCCTTGACTGACACATCATTGGAAGTTAAAATAATCAGAGAACAAAGTCTTTGTGTTCATTCTCGTCATTATTCTTCCAACTCTGCCCACAAGCCTTGATTGTGAACCCAGTAGGCATCCATGACATACTGAAAACTAAATTTCAGTGTCATTCAAATTCCCTCATATGAAATACCCATTTCAATTTCCAAAATAATTTTTCAATGTACCAGTGCTGATGTTTTGATCTTAAATTATTTGAGTTCATAATTTCAAGGAAGTGGAACAGTTATACAGCTGAGCCCAAGCCCCATTAAGTATTGCATCAGATTTTTGTGAGCATAGGGCTAAATGCTGTATTTTAGTATAGTTATTTCAAACTTCATAAAACTTGAGGGTTAATTTGTTAACTCTTTCTGCATTGTTCAATATCTGATCAAATGTGCTTCTTGTTTGAATGTAATCAGTGAACATGTAGCTTTTAAAATTGAGATTTGCATTTTCGATAATCAGTTTGTCCATTATCATCTATCCTTGCATTGCAAATTTTGTCCATCATGAGAATCTTCTCATATCCTTTATAAAAATCACAACTCTCTCATAGCTTTGAATGTCAATACATGCAGGTCATGTCAACACACAAAAATGGATAATATCAAAACATTCCTTTCCCATTTGAGATAATGATGAAATTTTTCAAACAAATGTTCCATGACATAGAACACTGCACAATGTGAGATGTGAAATGTGTTTGTTTGTTTGTTTGTTTTGTTGGTCTTCATATACGAAAAGGAAGGTGTTGGGATAAATAAATGATGACTTGACAATATCAACTATGTCTGTCAAGATTTAATCAGTTATGGTGTTTAAACATTTAA
This sequence comes from Eucidaris tribuloides, assembly GCA_001188425.1. Taxonomy (NCBI): domain Eukaryota; kingdom Metazoa; phylum Echinodermata; class Echinoidea; order Cidaroida; family Cidaridae; genus Eucidaris; species Eucidaris tribuloides. Next base: position 60,372 of record JZLH01S0066353.1, on the reverse strand, counting down.
TTTAATAATTACAGCTTTGGGTAAAGCTATACAGCATAGACTTAATTTTATGATATAAATTATTTACTTCTTTTTTTTGGGGGGGGGGATATTTAAATTTCATCACCATCGTTAGCAGGATTAATTACATGCAGGTACATGACAACATTCTGTCACATGCGTAAATTTGTATACATGATATGTAATGTATAACCAATCAATTAACATTGATACTTGGTAATTCACACCACACAGATATGATAATCTAAATATTTATCTAATTAGTGTTATCATACAAATCTACTTTGTGTTTTTAAAAATGTTAGTTATTACCCTATGAAATAAAAAGTTAGAAATGACTCTCGCAAGACTCTGGTTCCTGAAAATCTGTGATTAGATTTTCTTTCTTTCTTTTTTTTACAAATATGTACATTTATTTACTTCATGATTAAAAGATGAATAAATGATTTCCTCTTATGTATAGGAAGAAGGGATAATATTGAATAAAATGGTAATAGTGAAAAGGGGTAAAATTCACTGATTTTATTTTCAAGGGGATATAAAAAGAAAGAAATTGCACTTATGGAAATTCAGACTATTTAAGTCTATTCCCAGAAATATTTCAAGACGATAATAAACTGGTTTATAAATGTGAGTAAATCCCAACACCTCCCTAACATTGCCATAATCATATGTTAGCATAATTCAGTCACTGCTCATTGAGAGCAAAGAATTTGATATAATATCTTGATTTCAAAACATCACATTCCACTAATGGCACTATGTCTGCTGAATGCTCTTCTCCACACCTCGACTGGTCACTTCCAAACTGTGTAGACGGACTCAGCTTGACTTTGGGGCAGCTATACGGAAACCAATGTAGACTCTGTAGAACACACACAAAGAAAGTATGTTACTATTTAAAACAAGGTACTAGAAATCATACTCCAATACACTACACACAAACTTACATCCCTGACAGAGAACTGTCATTCACTGTGTGCACATGTGAAATAGTCAAATAAATTGATTATTACAAAATGAACGGGGGGCTACTGTCATTACTAGGACTGGTGTACACCATGCGCATGTGAGAACACATGTTTAAATGGTTGTTTTCATGGACTGGCGAAGTAAGCGCGTACAGTGAAAAGGGTCTCAAAATGGACAAAATCAGTGGAGAAGGGTACACTTTTAACAGAAGACTCACTTGATATGGGTATCTTTTAAAATTTGAATACTAATCTATGGTATTCTAAGATCAAAGGATAATTACTTGGTTTGGGCCGATTCTGAAAGTCCATACATGCGCATGGTGTTCACTTTGTAATGACAGTCCTCCCACCCCCACCCCCCCCCTTCTTCCGGGATGAACAGCTAGAAGACATTGTTTCATGTTTGACAAACCATGATACTTCATGTCTCATATCCAGAGAGTTTCAGAATTAGTAGTCATGGTTTCACTTAATTGACGATATCAAGATTTACTATTTAAGCTTGAACTACTTCATACTTTATCTCTTTTCTCATTTTAATATTAACTCATTTAACTTGTTGATTCATGACACATTTATTACCAGATGTCAATAAGATCATTATCATCATTTATCATCATCATCGTCATCGTTTATCAAATTCAGCATCTTTCCTTTTACGAGTTTACGAGAGGCATCACAGACTTTCATGCCAAGAACATTAGAACAGTATTTTTTTTTTCATATACAAGTACAACTGAACTTGACAATTAATGACAAAATACATGCCATGCACTTTTAACCATTTTCTAACCAATTTCATTTGTTATTTTGTGAATCACATTAATTAATGAGTATAAATTTCATAATGTGTCATTGACAGTAGTATCGGGAGCTGGTCATCAACGAGTTCAAAATATCTGTTTACAACAGGGGGAGGGGTATGGGACACCTTCCTCACTTTTGTTCATGCACAGCCCTCCCTCAAGGCACTACCAAACACCTGTCTAGCCCGTTGTTGACCATCCAAACTTACCCAACACCAAGTGCAAAGAGATTGGTGAGTAGCAGGGATGGAATGAAGACTGAGAGGATTTCAACGGAGAAGAAGTTGCTACGCATCGCCTTGCTCTTACGGATGCTCAGCCTCGTTTTGTCAGGATGCTTGAAGCGGAACTCTCTGAAAGGGGAAATCCCAAACATAAACAGATATACCATAAGACTATCTGAAATCTTTAGCTGTATTCTCAGGCTTATGAGAAATGTTTTACGCAAGTTAAATTTAAAATGCTTTTCAAAGACTTTCTGAAAAATTCTGTGTCTTCATTCATCTTATATGTGAAAAAAAAAATATTCTTGCTCCCCCACCCAACTCCAGTCCAAACATTCTCTCAAATGCAGTTGTGCAGTCAATATAGAGTAGCTAAATATCCTTAATACAGAGTACTTGACCTACATTGCCTTATTTGCCTTTATACAAAGTACTTGGACTACATTGCCTTGATACAGAGTACTTGAGCTACATTGATTGTACAGTGACTGCAGGTGCTGTCTAGTCATAAACAACATTCTTCTAAACTGTTTTGGCACCAAAACTAAACAACATGCTGAACAAACTCGTTCATTATATTCTTATAATTTTTTTTATTAAAAGTGACAAAAGATACAGTTAATATCAGCTAACATGATAATGCCTTGCAAAGTGACTTGATCAATATCACTTGTGCCATGGAGTAATTTCTCTCTAATGTCATTCTGATTACACTTATTCAGTGATTCATACTGAAAATTGGGAAGACCTTTAAGCAGTGTTGTACCAAAGGCCACAAGTTCCTAGACCGAGGCCACCCTGAAACATTACTTTTCCATAGGGTTTGTACAAGTGCCTCGGACCGAGGCCAAAACAGAGACCTCCAAAATTGGCCTCGAGGATGGCCTCGGATACAGCATGGAACTTTAGAGGCCACAATGGTTCCTTTTTTATTCACAGTTCTTTTCTTAAATTAATAATCATAATGCATATTTTGAGAATTTGTGCTACATTATTATCATTATCAATTAGTAATTAGAATTGGTTCACCTGGATGCAATATTTTATTTTTCTTCTTTCTTACTATCATATTTCTTTTTTTTTTCTACGCACGTAGAGACCCTGTCAAGGGTATTATGCACTATACTGCCCCCATGACAAAAGGGCATAACTGACATTTTTTTTCAAAATTGAGTTTTAGTGTAGGGGACTCAGTACATCATGTTAAACATGCAGAACAAAAAAAAATATTAATTAGAAGTGTCCCTTTGTTTTATAATCCGCTTGTTAAAAGGACACTGAATAGGGCTTTACGTGTTGAACACAATACATTTTGCCAAAACACCAAAATGTCAGTTATTCTCTTTTGTCATGGGGGGGGGGGCAGTATAATAAGAACGAAGATATTGTAGGACAGTCAATCTGTGTTCTCCTTTTGTATGCAGTTTCTCATTTGCCCAACTGGCTTCCTTCAACACGGCCATCCTTTGTTATATAATGGCTTGGCTTTCCTTCAATGTGGTTTAGTTGGCCATCCTTTTGTTATAATGACTTTGTTCAGATGTACCCAGCCAGTTAGTCACCACACCCAGTTATTGTTGGTCACACTTGGCTTTCTAACTTGTTGCTTTGGCATAGTGTGTTATTTGAGTTGATTTACCTAATTTGAATGTAATTTGTATAGAATTTGTAGAGTATTTTGTACTACATGTAATTACCAAGGCAAGATAGCCCATGCAAATAAAGTCAGTCTCGAACAGTATTTCACCGAGTCTACACGCGTTTCTGTCTGGTCTCCCGATACTTCAACAATCTACACACACCCTACGTACCACGCCTTCGGCCCCCTACATTATCATCATCATCATCATCATTATCATCATTTAGTTCAGGAGAAACCTACTTTGGTGGCAGCGGTTCCGGTCTGCTAGACCAGTCCCAGATCCAGTTCTCTCCCCTGCCTGTGTAGCCCACATCTCCCTGACCCATTAAAGCTGGCATGCCCTGGATGGAAAAAGAAGTCAGAGAAATAAAAAGAAGAAGTGAGGAAAGTGATATTACTTAGCCAACAACAATAACACTTTGAATTTCAGTCAATTGTTTATATGACATTTGAATTGTTATCCTGATTTTAAATTCATATTCTTTTTATGGTTCTCACTTAAGTCTCACAAAACTGTCATCCAGGAAACTATTATCCACCCCCCCCCTTCCCCAACAACTATCTCTATAACTAAAGAACAATTACCCCCAGGAAAATTACACGGAGAACAATTACAAATGAACATTATCAATTCTTCTTTAACGTTTACCACCACTACCTGGCCCCACAGAAAGGTTGTAACAGGAAGGTCATTATCCTAGGGGACAACTCACCTTGTTGGGGTATATGAGGAAACTGTCCTGGGTGCATGGCAATTGTCCAGGGGGTACGGGTAAAGCCAAAAAATTTCCAGTTTTACAAATTATGTCATATTATATTTTTCTCCGCGTTGTAATTTTGCAATTTTCCGACTTGAATTTTTTTTTGAATAACAGCATGAATGATCAGGCCCATAGGGGTTTTGATTCGGGTTTGGGGACATATTTACAGGTAAAGCATGATTTCTTTGTCTTTATTAGGCATCTTTCTGTTAAGTTAATTCAGTTCTATTCAATAAATATTTTCTTTTGGGGGGAATTTTTAGGTACGATTTTTAAAATTTTTGTTCAGAATACTGTTTTCCGTGTTATATCTCAAATTCAGCAATTTCCGGTAAAATCTGCAACGTGGAAAACTTTAGAATTTAGGGTAAGGTAGTAATGGTCCTGGGAAGTTGAAACCCTCTGGGTGTTGTTATCCTGGGATGGGGATGATAGCACATAGATGTATGAATAGCTAATTACATCATTAAAACAACATCTTCCTTACATTTGTTCACCAATGTTCTATGACCTTCTTACCTGAGCTTTGTCTGATCCCCCTGATCCATTGCTGTACACTGAGCCTGGGGCTGACCCTGGAGCACTGGGGTTGGAACTAAGTACAGGACTGTGAGGACCTTTGGGGCTGTGATGAGACAAGGAAATACAAAGAGAATGAAAAGTATTTGAATATCATTTATGTGAAATTATCATACACAATTTACCTTTTACACATATTTCAGATATATTTGAGAAAGTGCAAAGAGGCTGTACAGGCAATGACACACCACTATTACAAATGTGAAATTATGAGTTCCAGAATTTAATTAGTCCAGCTGCATTGTAATTTCATATATAAACCCTGAACATTATTACAGGTTACCTGTGCACATATCGTATTCAGTAATAGATATGTATCAGAAAACTTATGGGTATCAATGAATGTTACAATTAAGTTAGAAATAAAGTATCCAGTCATTATAAACAAGTAAACATCAACTCAAACAATTGAAAGCATGTCTATGACACACCCTGTTCTACCCTTATACACTGTAGTTGTGGTCATAATTTTCTAATACTTTAATGGTTTTACTATCAGAAACCCTATACTAGAATCCAGTTCTCTTTTTCACAATTTTATTCATTTGTTTTATACTCAAATCAAATACTTTTGTATGATTTCCTCTTTTGACCTGGCAAGTATAGGATGACAAGACTAATTGTGATGAATGTCCTATAAGCCACATGAATTATAGATAAAATCTTTTCCATATCCCTCACAACAGAACTATCAACACAAGCTGAAATAAAACCCTAATATCTGTGTAATTAATTAATCCAAATAAATTCACACACAGTGCAATGTCAGTCATACAGTATACATACATTCACATGTACTGACACATGGATCAATGTCTCTGGTTCAAATCAGAAGTGGGGCAACTGCATGATTGAGAGACTGACTCAATGATTCTGAACCATTTAATTCACAGCACATACCCATACAATCACGTACCAGCTGTTTTGCACGTAGACAGTAAACATACAAGGTCTGTGTACATGAGCATGGCTAGTATTTAGCAGGGACCTGGTGAGATTAACAGCCACAAATGGCCCTGAAGTCTGGGGAGATATAAGACCTACTGGGGGTCAGAGGCCTAATTCTGTCAAGCTGCTGTCTGCATGCATGGGAAGGGGAGACAACTTAACTTTGATGGCCAGTTCCTCAGAAATGAATTCTCCAAGGTATTCTCCCAGTTTGAGAGGAATACAGTAACTATGTACATAGAATATAGATTAATCAATGGAAAATCTTGGATGACTTACATGTAGCATTGATAATAATACTTTGTTGGGGTGGGGGGGGGTGGGAGGGAGTTTGAGACATATTTGAGAAAGTCAAAACCCATTTTGAAGAAATGTAACAGTTTTGTATAACACATACTCTCCTCCTTTCTTAAAAGGGGGAGGGGATGTATTTGGGACAGTTCCCTCCCCCACCCACAAATTCCCCCTTTCAGACTTGGGAGGGGGGGGGGGCATCACATATAAATGTTGTAAACCGTTGCATACATAACCCATGTTTAAAGAGCATAAATGTGGAGTCCAACGCAGATCCGCGTGTTCAGACATATCAAAATACCAATAATTGCGGTGGAATTTTGGCGTTAAAACATTTATACATGAGTGCCCCCCCCCCAGCTTTCAAGACAGTTCTGGATCTCACTGTGTGATATAGGTAAAGAAGACGAAGGCACATTGGGAGAGCAGGTCAGGAAGACAATCAAGGCATTCCTTTACAAAAGCAAGCTGCATATAAACTAACAAACAACAAGTGAAGGCACAGGACATAAATGTACATGTAGGCCTACACAGAATAAATTTGATCAATTACCCCGCATGCAGAGGTAAACGCTAAATCTATTTTGCTTACAAAGATCAACTTCATTTACATCTACATGAACATCACCATATCTTTTTCAAAACATTTTGCACTTCTTGCTGCAAGGCATGGGATACATGTATAACAAAAGGTTATTATGAAAACATGCCCTCTTGAGTAATCTCTGTCCCCAACTGAACTCACAATGTATTCAATCTCTCTCGTCCATGACTACCATAACATCACGCTTGACTTACATACAGTAAATCAATATTTATAACAAATCCTATTCAACCTTATTGTACTTTCAGGAAGTGCTGTGTTTATCTACTGTATGTTTTCGTTGACCTACGTGTAGCTGTGGTGAAAATTTAACCAGCAAACATTTGTCATTAGATGGCTGGCATTGAATAGATAACCTACTGTAAATATTTGAACAATTGACACTAGAAACACAACACACAACTGGAAACATTTGAAAAGAAAAACACAATACACAGTGGTATGGGCAGGAATCATGGGGGGGGGGGTAGTTTACAGGCATAAACCCTTGTCCGTCGTGCTACGCAAATCAGGGTCTGAACAATCCGTGCTGCAGACTACTTCTTCCATAGACCCTGTGTTATTGCTGCTACGTACAAGGCACAGAAAGAGACAATAAAATTAGTCTTGGTTCAAGGCGCAGTAGTATACTAGTGCCAAAATAGAGTCTGTGCCTGCAGGACTAGGGGGGGGGGGGTCAAACTGCACGTGAGGTCCATTGGAGCCTTGGAAGCTTTCATGTTTTTAACTGTTTAGCCCTCAAATTCAGTGCTATACAATGTATTTGAAACCTCAAATCAGATACTTTTCACCACTAAAACAAATTTGATGAAAAAATAACAGCATATTGGTAGTCCTACCTATCTCTATCATGGAGGGGGGAGGATGAGGGAGGGGGAGGAGGGACAAGGCAAGAATTCCAAGTAGGCCTACAATACATGTATTTTCTGTTATTGGATCTGGACCCTTGTAAATGTAAACTACCTGAGTGTTCTGAAACAGGAATAAGAAAACCCATGGATCCTAGGATCTTGGAAAACCTGAGGATTTTCTTTCCTGCTGCATATAGATGAGATGGGAGTATATTGTTGTATGACTGGCAGAAGGGCACTAGCATATGTTCCCAGCAGTAGGGCCTTAACACTAAATTTCCACTAACTTGAAAACCATTGGCTTTTTTCACATGAAATCAAAGTAATGTGATAATTTTAGATCTTTCTTTCAGGTTGTTTAGTGCAAACATCAAACAAGGCAATATTCTCAAATTAGAGAAAAATTTACTATAAAGCCCTTCTGCCAGGAACATACGCTATCATCCTTCTGCAGGGCACACGATGAACAGCAGTTAATTTTTGAGTTACCGTATGTGGTAGCAGAAAATTAATTAATGATAAACATTAATTACATTGTTTCAACTCCAGGAAATCACTTATCATACTCGGGAACATGTTAGCACTGTACTTTGCTACCTTTTGATAACTAAGGCCCGATTTACACCAAAAGGCTGGCCCGAGGCCGGCCTCGGGCCAGCCTAAATTGGAGGCCCCAGGCCCGCAATTTTGTGCCTTTACACCAAATATTAGGCCGGCATGTAGATAGGCCCCCTTTCCCAAAGTCGCCGCATTGTGTCTCCCTATGACATTGATGTAAAACAAAGCAGTAGGCCTATTTCTTTTTGTTCGCGATTCGTTAATATACACGTTGCACAAATAACATCCCTACATAAGTCTCTCGTAAGAGAGTCGATTTAAAAAATGTTGGAATGAGACTGTGAAGTAAACAGCAATATTTTTCATATCGTGTAATGTTGATGTTCAATTGGTACAACATAATGCAGTTCGTACGACTGTACAAAGAAAAAAAGGATACCTACAACAACGGATGTAATAGTTCATCTTGTTGTCTTTTTTTTCAAATTTACGATGGTTTGATTGGTTTGATTCACGGTTTACCTGCATGCTATCACACACCGGAAGTACGGTCCGGGCATTGTTTGGGCATTGTGTATTACGTAACAGTGCCGCATCGCGTGGTAAATTGGGGGCCCGAGGCCTCCTTTCCATTTACACTGGATTTAGGCCGGCCTCGGGCCTCCTTTGCATTTACACCAAGCTTTAGGCCAGCCTCGGGCCGGCCTGAGGCCGGCCTAAAAGCTTGGTGTAAATCTGGTCTATGATGAACTAGACATTTATCACTCTTTCACAAACACATACTTTTGATACAATAATGTCTACCAGGATATATTATTCCTGCATGTATGGTCCCTTGTACTTTTATCCAGGGCTCGACACTAGCGGTGGCCCGGGGCCACCAAAATTGGATGTCGGGCCACCACAATTCCAAAATATGGAGGTTTTGGTGGCCCGATCGGGCAAGTAAAAATTTCAAAGTGTCAATGTGATTATTGTGATAAAAATTAATGGATTACCTTGCGTGTCAATTTTCCTAAAATCGGCGAGCAAAGATCGGCGCCGCGCTGCTCCTAACAAAACGGAGAACGCAACTACAAAATTGCCTCCGCATCCGTCGGAAAATTATCGGGAGCGATTTTCAAAATGATTAATCTAAAAAATTGCCCCCGCGAAATTTACAGATATTGCCAGCAGTTAATATAGCCTCGAATTTCCTTAAAAAAATACCAAATCAGTAAAAGAAATAAATGGTCATTTTTGCAGAGCAAAGGCTAGCTAAAAATCCGGCAATTTCTTGCTAGTAATGTGATTTTCCAAAGACGCAAAATTAGCGGGCCTGGGAAGCGAAGTCGAAGTATTTATAGAGGCAGTGAGAAAGCTTGCATCAAGAAAAGAAAATGAAGATCACCAAAAATTCTCGCAAGAACTTTAAAGATATTGGAAATAATTCAATAAAGAATTACTGCAAGTAGCAGAGAAGGTGAGCAGAATGTTTAAAATGACATTTTTTTAAGTTCTACAATTTGCATAGATATCGGCAAATTCGCGCCAGTTAGCTCCTCAGCGAATGCTTAGTCCCACATGTTTTAAATGGTGTGGTAAAATCGTATTTCAAGCTCTAACTTACGATTTTGGTGGTAAATTTCTGCACTTGAAAGTGATAAATTCAACCACAGATATGTCACAGGATTGTAAGAAATTTTGTTTCTGAAATTCTAACCTGATTTTTGGGGGGCATTGGGTCAAAAAGTGGCGAATTTGAAGCAGCTGGAAGCAACCTCAATAGGCTACCTAGCCACTGAAATCTAGCCTTGGCTGGCGGCCCAGAGAATGGCCAGATACGGTGTCTTGTTCACTGGCTTGCCTGGCGGTCTGGCTTAGCTGGTCTGTTTCTCTTGTGTTCCCTTTTATGAAGTACTTTGTTAATTTAAATTTTCAAGTTTCTTGTCAGAAAATCATCTCAAATGATTTTGAATTAGAACCATGTAATAATTTAAGCAATTAGGGGAATGAAATAAACACTGAAATGTTACATTATTTTGTTTATTTTCACTTTTTATTTTCAAACATTTTTCATTAGGTTTACAACAAAATTGTGTTCATTCACATATGAGGGATACATTTTGGGATACCTCGTGAAATTTGTATTGCCTCCATATGCATAGTATAGGCCTACTGTTGCTGAATTTGTAACATGATGTGAGTTACACAAATTCAAACATTGATATTGAACACAATTGATAAATTCCAAGTAGGCCTACAATACATGTATTTTCTGTTATTGGATCTGGACCCTTGTAAATGTAAACTACCTGAGTGTTCTGAAACAGGAACAATAAGAAAACCCATGGATCCTAGGATCTTGGAAAACCTTAGGATTTTCTTTCCTGCTGCATATAGATGAGATGGGAGTATATTGTTGTATGACTGGCAGAAGGGCACTAGCATATGTTCCCAGCAGTAGGGCCCTATCACTAAATTTCCACTAACTTGAAAACCATTGGCTTTTTTCACATGAAATCAAAGTAATGTGATAATTTTAGATCTTTCTTTCAGGTTGTTAAGTGCAAACATCAAACAAGGCAATATTCTCAAATTAGAGAAAAAATTACTATAAAGCCCTTCTGCCAGGAACATACGCTATCATCCTTCTGCAGGGCACACGATGAACAGCAGTTAATATGATAAACATTAATTACATTGTTTCAACTCCAGGAAATCACTTATCATACTCGGGAACATGTTAGCACTGTACTTTGCTACCTTTTGATAACTAAGGCCCGATTTACACCAAAAGGCTGGCCCGAGGCCGGCCTCGGGCCAGCCTAAATTGGAGGCCCCAGGCCCGCAATTTTGTGCATTTACACCAAATATTAGGCCGGCCTGTAGATAGGCCCCCTTTCCCAAAGTCGCCGCATTGTGTCTCCCTATGACATTGATGTAAAACAAAGCAGTAGGCCTATTTCTTTTTGTTCGCGATTCGTTAATATACACGTTGCACGAATCTCTCGTAAGAGAGTCAATTTAAAAAATGTTGGAATGAGACTGTGAAGTAAACAGCAATATTTTTCATATCGTGTAATGTTGATGTTCAATTGGTACAACATAATGCAGTTCGTACGACTGTACAAAGAAAAAAAGGATACCTACAACAGCGGATGTAATAGTTCATGCATCTTGTTGTCTTTTTTTTCAAATTTACGATGGTTTGATTGGTTTGATTCACGGTTTACCTGCATGCTATCACACACCGGAAGTACGGTCCGGGCATTGTTTGGGCATTGTGTATTACGTAACAGTGCCGCATCGCGTGGTAAATTGGGGGCCCAAGGCCTCCTTTCCATTTACACTGGATTTAGGCCGGCCTCGGGCCTCCTTTGCATTTACACCAAGCTTTAGGCCAGCCTCGGGCCGGCCTAAAAGCTTGGTGTAAATCTGGTCTATGATGAACTAGACATTTATCACTCTTTCACAAACACATACTTTTGATACAATAATGTCTACCAGGATATATTATTCCTGCATGTATGGTCCCTTGTACTTTTATCCAATATGACATAATCCGTAATTAATAACATTCATGTGTTATGACAATATACATGTAATACAGTACCTAGACAAAAATGATCTATTTTCATACTGTCCACTCACCTGGTGAATCCACCTCCCTACCCAGCCCCCCCCCCACCCAATCCAATTCTAAAGAAAATCACAACAAACTAAATGTGACAGCTGATAGTTTGCCAAGTACATACATGACCCATAAAAGTGCCAACAATATCCCCAGCCTCTCTTTACTCCAAGGTTCAAGGGGGAGGGGGAGAAGGGGGCATGGGGTCTCAGGGAAAATGGTCCTCCATTGTCTATGCCCCCAAATAATCTTAATTAGAATAGTTCCTGCAGCTATGCAAACAAACACTTAAAGATTGTGTCAGGGATGTGCAAGTCCATTACTTCCCTTCATTATCAATACCAAACGGTAGTTTAGTACTTACAAATGGTGTGCTGAAAGTTTGTGATCCATACGTCATGAATTTGTTGTTTTATGAGAAAAACTAATAACGACATGTTACCAGAACGTTGTTCTTTCCGTGAGTTTCAATTTTGCTCAAACTGCGAATCGCGGATATTGTGTAACGTCGGAAGACCAGCGCAGCGCACTGATTGGTCAAATGGCTAACCTCCGCACGACATTTAGCTAACGGCTGATCGGACAATTTTGGAACGGCACGTGCACGTTTGACGTCGCAGATTTTTTGAAAATGCTTCCCAGTAATTTGAAAAAGTATGAAGTTTAACCGTCCAGATTTTCACAAAAACTCAGTATTTTACCCCAAGTCTCTATGAGAGGTGTTTATTTATATCAATCTTCACATTGGATATGATTTCAGCTGATTTCATTCATTTAGATGTTTTTTGACGTGCAAATCGATTACACAATCTTTAAAAATGGAGCTATTCCCAATAATTCAGGCATGATTTCCATGTTTTGTGACAATCTTTTGGGAGTCAGTTGCACTGATTTCATCTACACTGTACTGTATTCTCATTTGATTAATTTACCAACGAAATTATTATGCACCATTTCCTCTAACTCCATCTAAATTCCACTTTCAGTTTTGATATGGCACAATTATGCATCTTCCTTTTTATTTTCAGGTGGCAAATTTCACAGAATGTGTGTGTGTGTGTGAGTTTGTAATCGCCTCCAACCATGGACGTTTTGGATTAATTTTACTGTACAACCGCGGACATACCTTCCAGGGGGGACGGTCCACGTTCTTAGATCTTGTTGTAATTGAGGTGCTTACATGTATGCGGCATTACAACCAGCAAGCAAGGTCTGGGGTATATAGAAAACGTCTGCATTTGGAGGTTGTGTACTGTAATGTATACGTCCGCAGTTGTCAGAAGTTTCATCCTCATTTAATAGGTAAAAATTGCCGTGTGTGTCCCCGGTATTACCGTTACAAACACACACTCACACACAGATATTATATTTCCGTTTAGACAGTACATTTTACCTCGTTACTGTTACAAACACACACGCACACACTCACACACAGATACACTCACATTAAAAACTGTACGTCCTCGTTCGAAGGTGATTACACATGTGTGTGTGTGTGTGTGTGTGTGTGTGTGTCTGTCTGTCTGTCTGTGTCTGTCTGTCTGTCTGTCTGTGTGTGTGTGTGTCTGTCTCTGTGTGTGTATGTGTGTGTGTGTGTGTGTGTGTGTGTGTGTATGTTTAAAATATGTAACTTACAAAAATATGCTTACGTAATACTTCCGTCCCCTACCTCTTCTCAAATTCTTTTTCCTCATATCCTGTATCGGTTAGACTCTTTGTTCTGGTTTATTTTTGTTAACATTTCAGTAGGTTGCAGTTTATTCTGATCAGTCAAAGCTTTCAGAATCATATTTTGCCCCCAGATACTACTATTTCATAGTTAGTGTACTACGCAATATCCTGGACTATAATAGGTTTGGACTGCTGTTTGCTGCAAGGCATGAATTTTGTGGAAAAAGCCTTTTAAATTTATTACCTTTCAATGAAAAGTGCACTTTTGAAATTAAACATTGTTTTTATCTTTGGCAAAGTTACTTTTGCCACTCACTTTTAAGAGGAGTTGGACTACCATTATATTTGAAAAACAAACAAGACACAATAAATTGAAAATATCATATTTTGACATTCCCAACAGTACTACTTAATAATAATAAACAAACATGATAGTATGTGTAAAATGATTCCATGACGTATAGGCCTACATACAATTTTATTTCCGTTTAGACAGTATATTGTACCTCAAATATCTCCAAATAGTGTTCTGTAAGTTTTATCTACTTCTATAAACGAAATAGGGTTGGACATTTGCCAGGGGACAAAAATAAATGATGCACTGCTGAATTTCATATTTAGGCCTACATACCTTTGCTCATTACGCAGAAAAGTTTCAATTCTTGTATTATTAAGAACCAAGTTACTGTACATAGCCATAATTTTCTGCACTCAGAGTAATGCTCAAACATATAATACAAAGACAAGTAGCCCCTGTATTTGAAAAAAAAAATGGACCCTGGGAATGATCAAAACAAACATATGCAATAAACAAAAACTAATGGAGCCACAATAAAATGCAAATATTAACCTCATATCAGAGGAGCTATATCCGACAAACTAATAAATTATACAACTTACGGATTTTCATACATTTATATAGTTTTTCTTCTCTAATATTTGATCCCAGGGGTATAAGCATTAACATGAGAGGACACATGTTAAAACTAGCACTATAAGGCCACTTCCAGGTTAATAGATGAACTTGAAAAGCTCAACAGACTCGGAGCAGACTTGACAGGGGAAACCAGCCAATCTGCACGTAGACGGGGATCAGACAGAGCCAGAGGTAGACAGTCTGATTTGTAGTTTGCAAAATGTTTCCTAGAAACCAGCTGTAGTATTTGTGAACTGTCTATGTACAGTCGGTACAATTTACAGCCAAATGATCCTCATTTTTCTTCTTTGTAAACATGCACAATAACAGCAACTTCTGCCATTGAATGCTTTAGAAGTTGGCATATATGCATCTACATGGAGTGCTGGGTGATATACTCATGTTTATAATAGATAAAAGTGAAATATACTTGTCAAACCAACCATCAATACACTTTCAAAATAATTTGTACATGTATCTGACACAAGGTCTCTACTGCAAACAGCAAACCTGCAAATAGAAATTTTGATTATATGCATATCATTGTCATCATTGTTTATTCCACCATGGACTTATACAGTGCATCCCAGAAAAAAACAGAACCCTAAAACAAAGGCTTATTGTGTAGATGCAATGGGGCGTATGATTGAAAAAACATGTTTAAAGTAAACTTTGACAGGTTATGCTCTTTCAAATGATACATTAAACAAACTTATTCAGTTATGCATCTCTGAGTACCATGACTTTAAAAATTTAATATCAAAAACCATTTGCTACACTTTATAGCTTTGACACTGCACACACCACCTGTCCATCTCGACTTGTTTTTCATTGTGTGCAGTGTCAAAGCCATAGAGTGTAGCAAAAGGTTTATGATATTAAATTTTTAAAGTCATGGTACTCACTCAGTGTTGCATGAATGAATAAGTTTTCTTAATGTATCATTTGAAAGAGGATAAGTTAAAGTTTATTTTGAACTCGTTTTTTTCAATCATACAACCCACTGCTTCCACACAATAAGCCTTTGTTTTAGGGTTCTGTTTTTTCCGGGATGCACTGTATTTTCTGTACAAAAGTGTCAATCCTTTGTAAATTTTCAATTAATCAATAAGCTGTAACTGGCACAGTTTCAATGATAATTTTTGTGTCCTATAATCATACATGTACTACAGATCACAGTACAATAAGTAGGCCTATTGTTAATTGCAGTTATAATTATCATAATCATGATTATCATTAGTACTACTATTAAAGTAGTACTACAATTATCACAATGTTAAGTACATGTATTTAGTATACTTAATCAATTAATTAATCAATTTATTTATTTATTCATTCATCTATTTATTTATTTATTCATTCATTCATTTATTATTTATTTATTTGATTATCTTTTTAACTTTATTTATTCATTTATTTAGTTACTTAGTTATTATTTATTTATTCAATAGGCCTATTTCTCTCTATGATTCTCAATTTATTTACCTTTAAAGATTGTCATACCATATAGTGTGACCTCTTACATCATTTTATAATTCATTCATATTAAATCTGATCCAAGACTACAGATCGGTTCTGAGGAAATTGTAGATGAAAACTTGTTTTCCTTGACGCTGAGTGGCGTAATTGAGGCTAATTCAACCATATTACAGATCATAGAGGTGGAGTGTACCTCACATTTACACGTAATTACATGTACCTGCTAGAGACCTTCATGGCTTGGCCAATTCTCTATCAATCCTCATCATCAGCCTACTGATCATGCACTGCAATCGTGCAGGAATTAATGCTGTTGGGACATGATCTGGTTTTTAACAACCTGTTTCATCTTACTCAAGAAAAGCTACATGTACAAAGTATTCAAGACAACACCCAATAATTTATGCAAGTACATGTACATTGGCACATTGGCACACACACTGTCATAGTTTTACATTCAGACTCTGGATGGTCATAAATACTGTAAACTCCTCATTGAAACACCAAGTCATTTAGTTATTTGGGTACATCTCTGAAAGTCATTGCTTTGAACACGAGTACTAATACTGGAAATTTGAAGATCACTCCCAGTACCTGTACAGTACACTGGGGACACAACTGCTATTGTCCATGGGCACTGATCCATGTTTTGGATTGGGAGGTAGGGAGGCAAAAGTAAAAAAATGTCAAAAATTGTCCACGCGCCAAATTGCAATACCGAATTTTGCATGTAATAATTGACAATTTTGTATGTTTAATGTATTTTTATGCTAAGTTTAATAGTTTTATAGTGCTTAATTTCCAATGCTTTTTCAACATATCCTTGCATAGCATACATTATGAATTTTTCAAGTTTTCAAAATTATTGGGGCGGGGACCAAATCGAGTTTGCCCCCCCCCCCCCCAATATTTTCATTGCGCGGTTGTGACTGCCTCCCTAGCCACTCCAGGATCGATGCCCCTGTACTTTTCTGAAACTTCAGTGCTACCTATCTTTACTTCACAGTAAGTTCATAACTAAATGTAGAATGTAGAATTCAACCCAATCTCTACTCATACACAAAAATATCAAACTGCAGGTCGCACCAATAGAAAATGCAGATTACGTTCACATTCTATTTCACTCCAGCAATCAAGTTTATGACTTACTACCCACTTCATAATTTCCATCCCCATAAGATGACCAAACTGTAGTTTGGCATCTCCTAACATTATTTCAAAACAAACAGCGTATGCTACGGCCTACAGCTACCCTACTCACGCCTCAAATTCGCCATTCAAGAAGGAGACCCTGAAAAATCTGTTTAGAGGCGTACTTGTCTATTTTAATTGCTTCAAGGATACAAAACATTGACATTGTTTTGACGGAGCAATATGAAGCAAAAAATAACAACGCAACACAGATATTGGACAATTTCCAAAACTACGTGCCGATGAACAAGCAGCAAAAGCAGTGTTTTTGCCACCACTGTTAAAAAGAAGTTTGTGCCCCCAAGAGGCTGTTTAAAGATGATACATGTACATTTCATTTGTTTCCAGGTACATGTAAAAGTATATTGCATTTGTATGTGAGACTAATTCACTTCAAAAGTAATAAATAGTTGTAAGATTGGTCCATCTTCCGCAATGTCAACATTGTCC
>JZLH01S0066353.1:5613-22263 GCA_001188425.1 Eucidaris tribuloides | reverse complement strand
TAATTTGATTGTGCATCCAAAATAATTCATGTCCATTTCTCTCACACACTCACACAGTTGCATGCAAGGGTAGTGTGATCAAACTTGTGCATATTCATACACAAGCGTCGGAATGATCGATTATGCTGGGATAGGTGGGGACAGCTCATTCTTTCATGAATTTGCATAGCATGAGAATTTTATTTCAACAAATATGTAGACTCTCTAACTACACAAATTTTAATTCAGTCAAAAATAAATTTCTACAGTTTTTTAAATTGCATTTATGCTCTTTTATTTCTTTCACAATATCTTGCAAATTATAATTCCCTCCACAACATTTACACAGACCCTCCACAAGAATGGACTATGTCCAATGTAGGTACAATGGTTCAAAGTGTTGCCGATTTTATCATAGCACATAGTGATTATTTTGGGTCTGGAGAAGGCTTGGGCATTGATGTGTTAAGACGGTGTCTGGCTACATAAGTTCTGTGGTTACCAATTTAAATCTAAGTATTAACGTTATGAGCATCAATCAAAATTGAAATTTACATTCAATCATTATGCCATAATGAAAGTTTAGTGCATTTACAAAATAATGAATTGTTTCTCTCTAAAGACTCAGCTGGTCTGCATTGTTATGCTATGTGAGTGAGTGTGTGTGTGTGTGTGTGTGTGTGTGTGTGTGTGTGTGTGTGTGTGTGTGTGTGTGTGTGTGTGTGTGTGTGTGTGTGTGTGTGTGTGTGTGTGTGTGTGTGCGTGTGTGTGTGTGTGTGTTCCTTTTGGGCACGTGTGACTGCTTCTAAAAATACTCTCACTTTGCATTTGCAAAATGTTTGTGTGTTTGTGTTTGTGTGTGTGTGTGTTTTGTGTGTTTGTGTGTGTGTGTGTGACTGTGTTTCGATATGAGTAACATGATAAATTCTGTAAGAGATGTTTCTTTAATCTGCAAAGACCGAATTAAAACCCAATCCCAATTGTTTAATTCAAACATCACATAATCATCACTTTGGCGCATATCAATTTTTGCACCCTCGCAAACAATGCCTCCTGTTCATCCAAGCATGAACACAAACCACACAAAAATGGTATCAAATGATTTAGGATAAAACACTCTTTCCAAACATGTATGATAACATTTTGTTTAAAGCTGAATTTTAAAACAATGAGCAATTATCTAGCGGTTAACTTTTTTTTTGACTCACACAGTATATTTATTACATTTGAATTGAGCTGCACCAATATTATAATCAAATGTAATGCTTTAACATTGAAACCAATTAAATGGGGAGCTCTGGTGAAAGATCTCCAGTCATCAACAACTACTCCAGGTTAGTGTTGCCCTTCTCAGACATAAAGGCTACGTTTTGATGATTTACACAGTAAACATATTGTTTAAAATATTCTAAACAACTGCTTACCATTGTTTAAGCCGGTCACCCTAACAACATTGTTTAACATTTTCAACCATGATTGTGGAATTCGTCTTTTATCCAATGTTATTTAAAAGACGGATTCCACAATCATGGTTGTTTAAACATGTTAAGCAATGTTAGCGTGACAGGCTTAAACAACGGTAAACAGTCGTTTAAAGTACTTCAAACAGCGCTTTTACTGTGTACGCACACAAAATCGCTTGTTTTGGTGCATATTTGACCCGTCGAAAGAAGCGTTTATATTATCAATTATTTGAACTCGTGATAATGTGCCGTTGATGACGTTTTATGTTGTAACTGAAGTTGAGGCTTTAGGCAACCTCAGACAACCTATCTATTACTTTCTAAACGCACATTTTATCGTATTCACAGGGATAATATTCATTTGATTAAAATAATGTTGTTGTGGTACCTAATACCCTTACCTCAATTTATGTTTTCTTCTTTCATTCAGCCAGGAAGAGCAATTTTGATTTTGTTCTGTAGATTCCCTTTCCTACGATAGGATTTTGATTTTTTTAAATACGTATAAAAAAAGATGGGTTTCTAGCCATGGTAAAAACATATTTGAATGGTATATTTTATCAAGATTAGGCTACGGTCACAAATAAAAGCGGCGACTGCTCGATTTATAGCCTGCTCGGTCGCCGCTGGAATTTAAGCATCGTCCAGCGATTCTTGGAGCATGTTGAGCGGGCTGTAAAGCCCTAGCGATGCTCGGGCGGCGTCCTGTCGATTTCCGGTTGGTCACCCATCGGTTTAAGTCAAAACTGAGCAAAATCGAGGGAGCTTCTCCGCGCGGCGACCGGGCAGTAACCGACTGATTACTAACCGATTCCTGGGCGGTCTCCCACCGGTCATCGGGCGATTCGGTGGTCTCCCATCGGCCATCGGACGGTCTCCAATCGGTCATCGGGCGTTTTGGATACCGACCTAATCGAGCAGGCGCACAGTGGGCCAGAATGACCCCAAAGTGCGCCAAAATTCATATTCACCGAGTTTTATTATTTTATTTATTTTTTTTTTTTGGGGGGGGGGTTAAGAGATTGTTTCTGGGGGTAATTAGACCCGTAGAATTCACTGAAAATATTTTCAAACATCTGTGGCGTCATCGAAATACCGATTTTTGATTGACTGTCAAAATCCAACGAAAAAAACACTATTTCTCAAGTCATAATATTGCTTAAATGATGGGCCTCAGTGTAATCAGACCCGGAGAGTTCAATGGAAATGTTTTGAAACTCCTATGACGTCATTAAAATACCGATTTCTGATTGGCTGCCGAAAGAAAATTAGACATAATGATTACTTTCGAGGCAAATCGCTCATTTTAGCGAATAGCGTGTGTGTGTCCCGGTTTGTTTGTTTAGCACGATACGGCTGAATGACCCGCTTCGCACTGCATAGAGTTTGTGTGCGGACAAGTGCACGAACAAGTGACCTTAGCGACGTAATTCACGCAATTTTGTCACCTTTCCGTGAATTGCACTAAAACTTTAAGAAAAAAAATGATCACTGGATTTTTAGTTTAATTGAATCAAATGTATACCATTGGAAAGATAATGAAATAAGCTTTCAGAAGCCGTCTGCCTTTTTGTAAAGCGAACTATGAATCGCCCGCCAGATGCAAAGAAAGAGTTCAATGTCAGCAAAATATCCACGATTTTCGACATTTCCCATAGACACATTGCCCAGACTAGACATCTTTGAAGAAAAAATGATCACTGGATTTGTATTTTTATTGAATAAAATGTAAACCATTCGAAAGATAATAAAATAAACTTTCAAAATCCGCGTGCCCTTTTCGGGAAATACCCACGCAACACGAAGATATGAACAATTTCTTGCAAAAATGTACCCGATTTTACATGCGTTTCCCGTGTTATAGCGAGTGTGTGAGTATACACACGACGCTAAGGAGCGGAAGTTTTCATTATGAATAACCTCTTTCTCAAGTCCTAATATTGCTTAAATGATGGGCCTCAGGGTAATCAGACCCGGAGTATTCAATCCAAATGTTTTCAAATACCTATGACGTCAATAAGATACCAATTTCTGATTGGTTGCCGAAATAAAATGAGAAATGGCACATAATGTCGCTGCCTTTAGAAAATTGATTATGTGACTACTGTAATTACATAAAAGATGAAAACGATGTTAAAGGTCACATACGGTGCATAACTTAACTTAAAGGGATGTGTCCTAATTGAAATTAATTGCTTATAATAATAAATTTGCAATCTTTGATTTTTCCATCTTGAAAAAAAAATTGATAATGCATGTAATAATCAAGAAATAAAAGAAACGTGTATATATTATTGATAGTGTAAGTTTATGCATGAAAATGACAATACACTTTCATCTTTGAAATAAAACTCCAGAATTATACAAAACTTGTTCATCTCTTATAAACATTTATGGAACCTTGCCGTTACAGAACCACTGTTATAGTTTTACGTTTCTACGGTACGTGTGACTGTCAATGTGCCAAGGAAAATCGACTGTAACATAAAACAGAATGGCAGAAGACGGCAGCCAAATCTGGTAACAATTTAAAGCTTAGACATCAGAGAATATGGGGGTAATACAATAAAATTAGAAATCCGTTAATATCTAAACATTTCTTCCGATATATGAAAAAATTGACTTTTTTGGTGAATTACCCTTAAACATATTATGACAGAATAACAGAAAAGTGTAATGAGACAGTGTACGCTTGTCAATGAAATTTACAATACACTATTAAATTTGGAAAAAGTTTTTTTTCAGTAAATGAAACCAGCCTTAATTTTTTTTTTTAATCTCATATCGGGGTAGGAACCCTGCCGTTTCAGAACCACCACTTGTTCGGTGGTCACAACTCAGAGCCACATGTCGCACGCCCCAACACGCCATACTACGGTGCGTGTGTTGACGAATCTTTCAGCTGCGGACCAAAATAAACACATTTTCCGGGTCAATGTGCCAAGGAAAATCGGCTGTAACGTGACAATGGGGTAAAGATGGGAGCCAAATCTGGTATCAACGTAAAGCTCAGATATCAGAAAAAATGGTGGCGATAAAATAGAAACGGAAATGCACGGAAATCTAAACATTTCTTCTGAATTTATAAAAAAGTATGGGAAATTAGTCAATTTTTCTGTCAATTACCCCATAAAATTTTATGAAGATTGAGTTTCTATTTATTTTCAACCAATTTATGCAGTAAAAAGACCCATCAGGAGTGTGTGAGAGCAATTTCATATCAATAACTTAAAAATTCTCTGTTATATTTAAAGATCTACAAAATAAGTCACTTTTGCAATAAAACTGGGAATATGTAGGATTTTGCCGTTTGAAGGAGTGAATTCCCCCTTTAGTTTGTATACTAGAATTAGATATTTTGCCGAGGTATTCTTCAATATATTATCTTTCAACTGGGGAAGAAAAAATAGAAAAAAAAATAATTACCCAAACTGACTTTTGGCGCACTTTGGTTCTTCCCTGGCCCACTGTGAGGCGCCGTCAAGACGCTGACCGATTTTGAACTCACCGCCCAGTAACTGACCTATTGCCCGGCAGCGACTGGGTGGCGACCGGGCGGTGACCGCTCGGTGGCCTTCTATTTAGTCTAGGTTCTAGCCGTTTCTATTTCGGTTTAATTCTCCGAGTTGCAGTCAATACTCAATTATCGCCCCAAGCCGAGTGAGGGCGATTACCCCAGTGACTGCGTCGCCCGACGCAATCACTAGGGTAATCGCCGTCACTCGACTTGGCGCGATATTCGAGTATTGGCCTTAAATCGGAAAATCAAATCCAAATAGCAACGGCTAGAACCTAGACTATACCTTTCATGAAGCAGCTTTGAAAAGTAGATTATTCGTGGGGAATAATCGGTCATCGATTGATATGCGCTGTGAAAACCGACAACAACAACAACAAGTAACATATTTAGCATAAATCGTTCGATGGTGATTGCTTGAATAGTTCGGTACCCAGGCGGCGAGCGTCCGGTAACCGCCCGGACACCGGGCATGTTTTGGGCGGCGAGCGTCCGGTGACCGCGCGGACACCGGGCGTGTTTTGGGCGGTGAGTAAAATCGAGCAGGCGCCGCCAGAATTTTAACTGCGCGCTAAAACTTCAGCGGCGACCCACCGATGCCCAAAAAAGCAGCAGTGCCTGGGCGGCTCTCGCTCGGTGACCGGGCGAAATTGGCTAAAATCTCGCCGCCCAGTCGCCGAGCAGGCCGCATTTTCTATTTGTGACCATAGCCTTAGGGATTGATTAGTCTACCTTGCAAAAGTGCAAAAGCAACCGACTGGGGGAAGGTGTGGGAGGGGGATACCCCCTCCGATATAAGAACATTTTGAAAATAAGCATAGAAAAGAGGTTATTCTAGGCATCGTAGAAAGATTATAAGGGATTGTAATCGTTGTTTTTTTTAGATGTATCAGGAGTATTTTAAAAAAAGTGTGGTTGGGTGGTCATACTTGCGAGGGAGCAAAGCGACGGAGCGGAGGAGAGTGTGGGAAGAGGACACCCCCTTCCCTTGGTAGGAACCTTTTGAAAATACGCATAGGAACAATAGGTTTCTAATGTATGTTTTTCCCCCAAATCCAGATAATTTACATGACCCGAAATCCTAAAGATTGTGCGGTGTCTTTCTTTTACTTCGTCGGACACGCCAACGTTCCGGACTACCAAAATTGGAATGACTTCTTTGATGCATTCGTATCTGGGAAAGGTGAGTCCCCGTCTAATTGAGATTTCTTTTTAAAAGTCCATACACTCAAGCACGGTACCATGCCGGAAAGAACACAATGTCGTCACAGTGTGTTCACACAGTAATGACAGTATCACTCTGTGAAAATGGGCTGAATCCACAGAGTGGCTAGAAAAACACCGGCCCGATCGTCACAGTGTGACCTCTAAGAGCACACAGTAATCACAGTGTCACACTGTGAAAATGGGCCAAATTCATATAGTACCACATTGTGTTCACACTCTTGTCACAATGTAAACACACTATTGACAATATTGTGCTTTTTCCGGTACACCTGTAATGATAGTGTCTAACCGTTGACCCATAAGTGTCTAATTGACCGTTCCTCTTTGCTGCATTTTTCAAATTCTTTGTAATTGCTGATCTTCAGATATCTGATAGACATGTCCTTCATTAATAGCCTAAGGGCATGAGTGATGTTCTGCTGTGCAGCGGGAGGGGTGCAAATGAGAGTCTCTGCTTTTGAGGGTGAGATGAACCTCTTGCTGCAAAAGCTAGAGTGTGAAATTTAGTACCCACGGATATTATCCAATCTAAACACAACAAAAAAAGTAACTACCCCCTTTTCAACCTACCATCACTTTTTAACAAAACAAGTTTGTGCAAAATAATTTGGCAAGAATGTTCCTACACTCATTGTCTAACTTTTGTGTGAAAATGTGATTGGTCTGTTGGGTCATGCATAAATGAGCATGCATTAAAGGTGAAAATACCACTTTTCAAAAGTCACATGAGTCATCTCTTATGCCAAAATAATGGTAAATAATGATATTTTTCCCTTTATTTATGAAAGTGTGCTCACTCAACCATGTCATCTTTACAACCTCTTATGTTCGTACAACACGTAAAGATACATTTTGCTGAAAAAAAAATCGGATTTAATTTTTTGCAGTAAATTTAATGGATTTTACAATTTCAAAATCGAGAATGGGTGGACATTTTTAAATTGCGGTCACTGAAGCGTAAAAGTCAAAGGAGGTATAAGAGGATCAAAACATAGATGATTAACATTAATAGCGATTAATCATTCACCAGAAACATAATTTGTCAAAATCCTGCATTAAAAAAAAAACAAAATGACCCTTGTGACTTTTGAAAAGTGACTTTTTGCCTTTTATATGTGCTCACTCATGCATGACTTGACGGACCAATCACATTTTCTCACAGAATTTAGTCAATTAGTACAGGAACATCCTCGCTAAATTATTGCGCTCAACACCTTTCTTTTTTAAAGTTATAGTATTTTGAATAAGGGGTTAGTTACTTTTTTGTTGTGTTTACATCCAAGAAAATCGTTTATTTTCGACACCTTGGTTCATAAGAGTAACTGTTTCGTGTAATTCGTTGGGTGCTTATATAACAACTGAGGAGTTGAAATGTTACAAAGGTAACACCAATTCTGGTGTTAATAATTTGCATCAACATCGGCGTTGAATTTAACACTAGAGTTTTTGTAGTGTAGTGCGCTGATCGCTACAGGAAATAGGAAAAATCCCATATGTGTAAAAATCCAACCCCCCCCCCCGAAAAAAACGTTGTAATACATAAATACAGTCGATTATTCGTCGTGTAATATTGACTTTATGTTCATTCTATTCAATGAATTATATTTCTCCCTAATTATTAGCTTTTATTTACAAAACTTGAATATGCACAAGATGTGTGATATATTAAACCCTTGTTTTCAGCTAAATTATTTATAGCATTAAAAAGTTGATGTTTTTCAATCAATATGAGTGCTACGTAATGAAAAATGAATTCTCCTTGTCTGTCTATAGCTGTTTTGCATTGTTTGAATAAATAAAGAATATTAAAAGACAGAAAAGGAAAGGAAAGGGAAGGCAAAGGCAAAGGAAAGGAGAGGAAAGAAAAGGAATGGCAAAGAAAGGATATGAAAGGAAAGGATAGGAAATGCAAGGCAAAGGAAAGACAAAGGAAAGACAAGGGAAAGGAAAGGAGAGGAAAGGAAAGGAAAGGCCAAGGAACAAATGAAAGGACTGGACAGGACCGGACAAAGGGGGAAAGGAAGTAAAACGAAAAGCAAAGGAAAGACGTGAAAAGAAAGGATTGGGAATGCAAGAGAAACAAAAGGCAAAGGAAAGACCAACGAAAGGCCAAGGAACAAATGAAAGGTAATAGAAATGAAAGGACTGCACAGGACTGGATAAGAGAGGAAAGAAATGAAAGCAAAATGAAAAGAAATGACATGAAAGGAAATTAAAGGAAACGAAATGAAAATGGAAAGCAACGGAAAGACAAACGAAAAGTCAGAAAAGAAAACGAAAGGCAAAGAAAGGACATGAAAGGAAAAGATAGGGAATGCACGGAAAACAAAAGACAAAGAAAAAAAAAGAAATCAAAGGAAAGCAAAAAATAAAGGAAAGGCAAATGATATGAAAGGACAGGACAGGACCGGACAAGGAAGGAAAGAAAAGAAAACGAAAAGCAAAGACAAGACATGAAAATAAAGGTTAGGTAATAGGAAAGACAATGCAAGGTGAAGGAAATAAAAGGCAAACAAAAGGAAAAGCAGAGCAAGAATGTGAAGGAAAGAAATGCAAGGTCAAATAGAGACTGGAAAGGAAAGAAGGGAGAGAAGAGGAAAAGAAAGGAAAGCAAAGCAAAGAAAGGTAGAGGAAAGGGCAGGAAGTGCAGTGAGGTCAGTATACCTATTGCATTATTAATCCTCACTCAGCTAGCAATTCGCAATAGTATTCTACCGTCTTGGTTGGTCCTTAGTCCATGGTAAATAAAGTGGTACATTGCTTTTCAAAACGCATGGATCTGTACACTCTTAAAAATTCCTGGTCAGTCTGACTCGGAGAAAGGATCCGTTGGGGGCGCACCCGGAAAGGGTCAATTTTAACCAAATTCCGGGTTAAGTTAGACCGAAATATGAGTCACACTGACTTGGATTTTGGTTAAACTTGATCCAGAATGTGGTTAAAACTTACCCTTTTCCGGGTGTGCCCCCAACGGATCCTTTCTCCGAGTCCGACTAACGCGGATTTTTTTTTAAAGGGTATGAAGAGTTTATGTAAACGTCTGGAAGCTAATCTAACCAGGAATGGCAGAGGTAAGAAAATAAAAGGACGTGACCGGACCACAAAGGAAAGAAAGGAAAACGAAAGGCAAAGAAAGGAAAGGAAAGGAAACAAAAGGGAATGTAAGGAAATGAAAGGCATAGGGAAGACAAAAGAAAAGACAGGAAAGGAAAATATATGAATCAAGGAAAAGGAAAGGTAAGACAAGGTAAAGGAACGGAAAGGCAAAGGATATAATAAGAAGAAAACGAAAATAAAAGAAAAGGTTATTGAAAGGAAAGGACAGGACAACAAAGGAAATGAAGGAAAAGGAAAAGCAGGAAAGGCAGAGTAGCACAGGAAAGGAAACGAAAGAGGAGGGAAAGGAAAGCAAAGGGAAGGAAAGGAAGGAAAACAATGAAACGAAAAGGCAAGGCAAGCTAAAGGAAGGAAACGCAAATGAAAGGAAAGGACAACAAAGGAAAGGAAGGAAAAGGAAGGGGACAGAATTCGTATCAGGAAACGAAGGAAACAGAAAAGAAGGGACATGAAAGTCAAAAAAGGGCAGAAAAGGAAATGAGAGAGGAAGGAAAGCAAAGCGAAGCAAAGGAAAGGAAAGCAAAGGAGAGGGAAAACGAAGGTAAGGAAACGAAAGACAAACGAAAAGAAACGAAGTGTAGGGAGGTCATTACGTAATGTCTTATTGATATTCGCGCGGTTAGCATTGCACCAAAATACACTACCGTCTTGGGTGGTCCTTTGGTTATGATAAAACTATTGGTTCAGTGTTTTTGAAAACGCATGGGTCTGTGGGAAGAGTAAATCAAAACGTCTGAAAGCTACTATAACCATGTTATAATTATACGATTTTCTTAGTACCGTGGGGAGATTTCTATGACCACGCGTTGGAATTCTGGAAACTTCGAAACGACGATAATATGCTGTTCTTAAAGTACGAAGATCTGAAAAAGGTATGTAGGCCGTAAAGTCATTGCGATGTAATAGATTTTTCATTTGTAGTTTAGATCGCAATTGCTGATCTATAATTTTTGCCCATTAACTAAATATAAATAATGAAAATATCCGCCTAAGACTATTCAACATAACAATTATGTCAGAAATTGTGAGCCTTGGTATTTGCTCCTGTGTTCATTGTGTCAGTGCCGGTAACAAGTGATAGCCCGATGGTATTGTCGCAGCCCAGATAGCTGTAGATGACGGGTTCGAAATCTGGTTCATTTTTTTTCTGACATGTTTATTAAAAATTTATAGGTCAGCAGTTCCGATCTAAACTATAGAGAGACAAATGGAAAAAAAAAATCTATTACATAGCATTTTCACCTCTCTTTATAATCCCTTTCATTCGTTTAATTATCATAAAATCATTATTTAACATTGTGGATGACGTTTTTAATAAAGACAAATATCATACTTTGATACAGTAGCGTACGCAGGATTTTGCAAGGGGGGTGTTCATCCGCAGCGAAATCCGAGGTCTATTTTGTCCTGGTCACGCCGGCCGCCGAAAACTCGCTCAGAGGGTGGAGGGGAGATAGTGGCGATTTTTTTTTTTATACTACAAATCACATATCCAAAATTTTGCCGGTCACGTCCCCCGCGAAAAAATCGCTATGCACCGCTATATTTTGCCGTCTGCTTGAGAAAAAACAACATTTACTTCATGTTTTTATCGATATTTGACATTTCAAACACCCCTTTTCGACCAAAAAATGCATACATTTTCCGGAAAAGGGGTGTTTTGGAGCGTTAACACCTAACACCTCGCTTTTGGCAAAAAAGGAGGGTGTTTGAACACACAATGGGCAAGAATGTCCTTGCTTTCATAAAGAAGACCATGTTTGCTGCATCTCCATTGTTATCGCGGTTTGTCTGGTATGGCAAGCTGAGACCCCAAAATATTTCGACGTTCCGATGACCGCCGCTGTTGAAAAATTGGCAAATTTGGGAAATTGCATTACCTCCGAAAAATGGCCCTAGAATCAAAATGCCTTACTCAAAATCAATGATCTTGGTATCATTTTATTGGAAAAAGAATATTCTAACCAACGAAATAAAAATTAATGACATTTTGATGATAATGGTGAAGAAATTAGCGACCATACTTGTAGCATTCTTTTTGGGCCACCCTGTATATATCACAATGTTTGCCATAACATTTCAGGGAAAAGTCACCCAGTTTGATTAAATTCCGTCTGAAACTGTGGAATTGGTCGTGAAAAATGTAATAGAGGCACATTGTGCCACTCCCCCACCCCAACCCACCCCACCTCCACCGTGGGCTTTTTAGAGTTATGGTACACTATGTTTTAAACTGGTAAATAAGCGTTTTGTAGTATAATAATGTCTTTTAGAACTTATCAGGGTCCAGAGACACAACCTATGAGTAATTAACATTATAAAATCGTCCATAATGCCTCATAATTTTTTCTCAGCTCCGGAATAAAATTTAGAGGAAAAATAACCACAGCCATTACTAAATACTGTGTCCTCTATATCGATGTTCTCTAGGCGCT
Source organism: Eucidaris tribuloides (assembly GCA_001188425.1). Taxonomy (NCBI): domain Eukaryota; kingdom Metazoa; phylum Echinodermata; class Echinoidea; order Cidaroida; family Cidaridae; genus Eucidaris; species Eucidaris tribuloides. The sequence goes on along the minus strand of JZLH01S0066353.1, from coordinate 10,525 downwards.
TGTACACGAGCAAACAAACACATCCTTTCTTTTCCATAAGTAACTAGAGTCGGGGATGGACCTTAAGGTAAGGACAACCGCAAATCCCCCCTCCCCCCAGTAATATTGTCAAATCTGGAATATTTCAAATGTAATTCATAAAATGTGTGTTTGACATCACCCCTTGAGTTTCCACACTCCACATGACAATTCCCCCTCGTACCATTTTTGACATACGTAAAGTAATCTTCTTTGAGAAACAAGCTTCAAAGTATTCAAAATATGTCTCAATTTGAATACATTTCTGTCGCATAGGACCCGGAAAAAATTGATTTCAAAAAGAAAATATGTTTAAATGTGTATCTGTTTTCGTCGTAAAGGACCCGGCAAAATGGATTAGCAAAATTGCTGATCACATCAATCGCCCTGTGACTCCAGAGGTATTAGAGAATGTGGTCAAGTACTCATCCGTCGAAGAGATGAAGAAAGCTTTAGACAAGGTGGAAGAGGAGATAGAGGATGGCAAGAAAGTCACGAGGGCCTTTGGAGTCATGCCATTCGTACGGAAAGGTAAATGGTATCAAGGAGGGTTGAGAGCTGGAGTAAAAGTTATTCCCTTCTCTTTAAACGATGTTCAACGGTGGCACTGAAAAATAAATTCCTCATAAAAGTTCTGCAACTCAACTTTGAGCGTTGATATCTTTATTATAGTTTAATTACTTATACTGATTTCATTGAAAAACTTGTTTATTTTCTTTTATAAGATACCTCATTTTGTATGATTATGGATTTCTGGAATGTGCAAGACATTTTAATAAGGGTCCAAGTCAAAAATGAAAAGCTGCAAAATGCATTGTTATCGTCATCATTTCAGCATCCATTTGTATGGATAGTCAAAAATATTCCTTCAAAATGGAAAGACCAATTGTTTTACTTCTAACATACACGAGTAATCAGTACCAACAGAATTTATGTTTGATAAGCAGTACAAGTTTTGAAATTTGTGAACAATTTTAATGGAACACTTAATCTTATGTGACATCACAAATATTACATAATGACCAACAGACTCGGGGTGTCCTGCACGGGCATTTAATCAAACTTTGAAAATCATCAATCGTAAATGGAAATGTCAAATTTGCTCAAACTTTCACCGTGGATTTCCTTTACATTTCTTTCTTTGATTGAATCCATGTTGATGTCTGACGAAATTCTGCTTTAAAGGGGCGCCCTGTTATAACCATTATGCTATATTTCTTTTGCAGGTAAAGTTGGTGGATGGAAGACTCACTTTACGGTGGCACAAAACGAACTTCTGGAGAAATTGAATGAGGAAAGGTTGGCTGGAAGTGGACTTGAATTTGACTTCGTTTAATAAGAAGACAAGTTTAGCGAGAGCGACTGGGAACGCCATCTTTGGGTTCATATGGGGCAATAAAGACAGATTTTCAGGACATGGCTCGTTTATACTCGCCGTGTTAAAATGTAATACACACCTCACCTCGTATCTATCTCGGCAACATCCTTGGTGTAAATTAAGCCGTCAGTTGCTGCAAGTTGCTGCAAGTTGCTGCAATGCTGCTGTGTCAATTATTTTTTTCTTTATTTATGTTCACTCATTTCAATCTCTCTGAACGAGCTGAATGGTTACCAAAATCAAATAATGTTATCTATTTTACATCCAAATAAGGAACCCACTCCCCCACCCCACCCCCCCCCAAAAAAAAATGCTGGAAATATCCAAATTTGAGCGGTCTTCATCTATTCGTTGGAACAAATTTTCAAATAACAGCCCAGTGCTTTCGATGCAGTACTGAAATTTTGTGCGACGCATTGGGATGTGGATGTTCATTATACTTATTTCAAATACTGGTCAAAAGTTTAGAATAGTTCTATTTCTTTGCAGAGCCCTGTTTGTAATTGCAAATTTCTTACAATTATCATTACTAAGTTTGAATGAGCTCTATTCAGGGACGGCGCCAGGGTAAACTTTTAGGAGGGGCGAAATCTGTCGGGAAAAAAAAATTGCCCGCAAAAACACTTCATTTTTGGTCCGCCAACTGATTTTTACTAGCTTAAATCAAAGGCAAGGTTCACCCTGACATCAAGTTGGTTTTAATAAAAGCAGAACAATGAGAGAAACATATTAATGTAAGTTTGGCGAAAATCCACAAAAGAATAACAGAGTTACGCGGTTTCAAAGTTTTCAATTTCTGACGTCACATGCGAGCAGCTCCCTGTATGTCATGTGATATAAATTCCATAAAAGTGTCATTTTCTCAGAAATTTGAAAATGATTTTACGTCTGCATTCAATAATTTATCAGAAACATTATTTCATACATGCTTCTATGAACAAAAAAAACGCATTCAGTTATCATGAACCATTAAGAAATGGCAATTTATGGAATTTATATTACATGACGGATTGGGAGCTGCTCGCATGTGACGTCGCAAATTCAAAACTTTGAAACCTTATAACTCTGTTATTCTTGGGTGGATTTTCGCCAAACTTTCATTAATATGTTTCTCTCATTGTTCTACTTTTATTAAAGCCAACTTGATGTCAGGGTGCGCCTTGCCTTTAATAGGTTGGGCAAATTTATCGAAAACGGTAAAATTCCCGTCATTTTAAATATGTTTGAAAAAATATAGGTTGTTCGCCCCTTCTCCTGATACCCCCCCCCCCCCGTAGCGCCTCTTCTGCTCTACTTCAGAATAAAGAACCTGTTCTTGATATAATTGAAAACTGCATTTGGTATTGTTCTAAACGTTTGGGCAAACTAAGGGGGCAAACTAACGCCAAGATTACTTCCAAGAATGCGTATTTCAATCCAATAAAGAAAGACAAATGGAATTTGGAGAGGTAATAAGATTGAGTAAACTTTCCATATAAAGACAATAAACACAAAATAGTACATGATGGTTAAATATTTAGCGATTTTTTTTTGAGAGGAACTTTTTTACTTCGACACTAATAATATTGCTATATTACCATGTCTTTACTTGCTGAAATCCTGTCTACATTTGTATTAAAATTGATGCCCATTTCTATGCTTCGTATTGTGAACATTGATTTGTTATATTGTATTAAATTCTTTTGCTGTTCTTGATTTGCCGAAATAAATAATAATAATTATATCATAATATTTTTTTCTTAAGTTTTAGATATCATTTTCACGTTTCCCAAATCATAAGTAACGTATACAGTATTTTCGCCGTTACACAGTGTAACATGAAATAACATAATGCTGTCGATACTGTAACCTGTAAAGTAAGAAATGTTGTTTATCTGCAATTTTATACCCAAAATAACTGCTTCTGTATTTAGAAAAAATACTTATCAATAAAAAATGTTGTGAAAGTCAATCCCATTTTCCGTATTTCGTCTTTGTATGTATATATGTGTTAAATGTGATTTGAATGACTTTTAATGAACACGGATCTAACACGGATTACGTGTGATACAGATTTACGGAATCTATATAATAGTCTGACAGAGCCAGTTGGAAGTAACATTTACATTCTGATGTGAGATGGTAACCCGCATATGGTAGACTGGTCCAACGCAAAATGTTGACATTTTAGGTAAATGTAGATTTTTGGTTATGTGATAGTGTATTTTTTTTATTTGTTTTACCGAGAAGTCTCTACAGAGCATTGTTTTCAATATATCTGAAACTAAACTGAGCTTTTTTGTTTACATTTTGATGTCTAATTTAGATGGTAAATCGATCTAAGAGATAGGTCAGTAGTGCCTGTCGTATTGTGCCATGTTGGAGTTAAACCACTTTACCCCAAATGTGTATAATTTATTCTGTCTATAAATGTATGGTAACATTTTTTGAATGAAACCATTTTCTGAATTTACCATAATGACTACAAAATATCAACAATCAAATGCAAACATAGATTGCTCTGCCACAATAAATGATTGAATTCGGGGGGAAACATCGTATGTAAAATACGGACTTTTTTTACTATAAAAATTACAAAATGCACGAAGATCAGTTATATGCCAGGTGAAGCAGTCTATTTCGAAAGATACTGCTTTGAATACAAATTTTACTGGAATATTGGCTCCGAAAGGTACTATGTAACCCTTTCTTCCCCATAAATTGCTGTAATGTATTATTTTCAGAAAATGACACAATCCTAAGAGTTAAAACTTGAGGCTGAATTTTGTCATAAGAGCGATTTTTAAGTTAGTTTTATCACCAAAGGGCAGATAACGGAAGGGAGCCAACGGGATGTATTGTGTATGTATGTACCCTATATATGTATGTATGTATGTATGTATGTATGCATGGTATGTGTGTATTGTATATGTATGTATGTATGAATGTATGTATTAGTCGATGATGGTATATCTTTGAATCTGCATGTCTGTTTGCAGTATGTATGCAGTACGTGGATGTGTGTGTGTGTGCGCGCGCGTGCGTGTGGCTGTGTGTGTGTGTACATATGGAAAACTTCCGCCGTGTTTTGTACGTAAAGTTCAATTGGCCAAGTGCACCGCGCGTCATATCTATCGCTGTAATTTTTAACATAATTATCGTTTTATACCATCTCGCCCTCAATTTGAATCTATGAAAGGTTTTCTTTAAAATGATGAAGATATTGTCACTAATCTTAACCGAGAAAACGTTGTAAATTTAGTTGCAAAATTATCTCCAAGAGTCATGTTGGTGTTTTTGGACGTCCGGTGCGTGATTTACACACAAATTCCCGCTGTTTCCGAGAGAGTCAGTTCACTAAACTCAACAGCGCGGACATGCTAGTAGCTCTTCTGGGACATCTCGGTCTCCCTTGTAGGTGACACGACATATGCTCCGGCGACAAATGCTCTGACGACAATTGCTCCGAAAAATGCGACAAATGCTCCGTGACATTTGCTCCGCGACAAATGCTCCGGAAACATTTGCTCCGTCGAC
>JZLH01S0066352.1:0-19201 GCA_001188425.1 Eucidaris tribuloides | reverse complement strand
GGTATTTTCCCATATTCTCCTTTCACATGAAAACAGAAGAGAGGTTTCTATTATATATAAAAAGAAATACCAATTTTCGATGTAAATCCATTTCTTTCATTTCCATTGTTTGGCTCAGACTTGATCCAGTTTCAAGGAGATAATAAAACTACAATATTCAAAATTTAAAATTCAAAGTCTTTTATGGAATTCATATGGATCATTGCCCCACTTATTTGTGCAACGGTAAGTGAATTCTAGAGGCCGGCTCTGCATATCAGAAGAAGCTTAAAGGGAGAAGGAGCTAGCAAACTAACAGGCATAAGTTAAGACAAATATGACATTGTGAGTATATTGCGAGAATTATGGTATATGGTGATAAAGACAGCCTAAATAAGGGGTACTATGTGATACTCACCCCCAGCAAGGCCCTATAAATTAGTTAATTTGTGTTCATTTTACGTCTTTGCAAGTTTTATCCCGGGATAAAACTTGCAGAAACAGCTGTAGGGGGAGGAGCTTATCGATTCAAACAGTGCATACATTACCACGGCGCGACTAACACACGTCGGGTTGCATGCATTGGTCACGCATGGTCAGCTCCAGACTCGTGCATGTGCGATCTGATTGGTTGGCAAGAACTCAATTTTTCCTTAACTTATGTCTGTTAGTTGCTGGCTCCTTCTCCCTTTAAAGCGCAAGTTTAGTTTTGGCGATCTTTCTCCTGAGGTAAAATTCAGATTATTATTAACGCTTTGGATCCTATACTGTAAAATAAAGTTGAACATCTCGCCCCCCCCCCTTGAGATTTTTCATTAATTAATTAAAAATAAAAGGAAGAAATTCAGAATCTGTTATGGGTGTGATATGACCTTTGGGCATAACGCTTTCAAAAGAAATCGCCGAAACGAGACTTGCGCCTTGATGGTTCCAGTGGATAAATTTAATCCACCCTCTCACCCACCATCGTGTTGTTGTTTAGGTTGTTTAATGGCACGTAATTCAAGATTGAATATTGTTAGAAAATCTTAATCAATAAATTTACATTTAACCTGTAATTTTCAGACACACACGCAGAAACAGAGAGGGAGAGAGAGGGGGAGAGACAATATTCTTTTTGGTGTCATTTCAGGTTTACATTGACAGTTATCCATAAGTTTGCACATAAAAGGTACTTATAAAAAAACACGTAATTTTGATATCTATATTTTCATTTAACTTCTCTTCTTAGTCGTAGCTATAACCAGTTTTCTGTTAATGTAGGCAGAAAATCAACCAAAAATGTAGTTTTCAATAAAGTATCATAATTGCCACCTACTACTAGCAGACGTGCGTGCCACACTGATGAATAACAATACAATGAATAGTTGTTTCTTATTCCTTCGTAATAAAACATCTCTGTTATTCAACACCTCATCAGATGACACGTATTCCTATGGAAAATGAAATCTTCTAATGGATCACGGCACCGCCATGTTTAAACGTAATTTCTAATAGCCAATCAGAGAGATGGACGTCGAGTAAATCTATGACAAAGTTCGAGGTTTTACCACCATTTGACTGCCAAAATGCCAAAAATATGGACTTTATGTTTTCATAACTAAACATATGTTTTCTAGACTAAAATTTTGTGCTGAAGTCATTTCTGAAGTCAGAAATGCAAAGTATGCTTTAGTTTTTTTAGATCTTAGATTTTGTTAGTGTGTGTATGTTGCAGTGTAACTTCTGGGTATAATAGTTTGTTTCGTTTCCAGATCATGTAACTTTTTTACCACCAGAGTACACTCACTTTCTATTTTTTTCCCTCCAGAGACATTCACTTTGTCTTTAAAATTAAAAACTTTAATCTTAGTTAAAGTAGTTTACTGAAGTTAATAGTTTTCTTATCAATATATAAAGTTGGCTTAATCTAAAATGTCTGGAAGCCAGAATAGAGCATGTGTAACTTTGCCTTTAGTCCAGTTTTTTATTAATGCAAATTGTATGAATACTATTCTTACAAATTTTATGAATACTATTCCTACAAAGTTTGCTCGTAGCAACCTGACATCTTGCTGGAGGCTTGCCAGACAAAGCAACAACTAATGTTTGCAATTTGCAGTTTTGGTATTGAAAATGTATTAATAAGAACAGGTGAGAAAAATAACTCTGCGCTGGGGTTCAGCGGAGAAAATATCCACCTAAATTTGAATACATTACGCAAATTGTCTATTGCATATTCATTTTGGGGTTGAAAATTGGTAAAATTCATTCTTAAAAAAAATATTTTGGAAAAGCTATAAGCTTACATATCAGAAATCTTATCACTTATGGGGATATGTATGAGGTATAATTTATTAGATGTTCAGGCCTGTACCTTGATTGGTTTTACCAAAATAAGTTTTAGGGGGGTATGTCCTGGATAGCTTTTTTGCATTTCTCTTCTGTTTATTTATTTGTGAGTAAAATGCAATTATAATGAGCTTATGGCTAATTAAATTCTGCATTAAATGAGGGGAAATTCATCCCTCTAGCCCCTTCCTATTAGATGTTATGGTGGTTCAAAATATGCATCACTCTAAAAAGGGCGTTTTGGGGGGGTATCGTTGTCACGGCAAAGAGCAATTTCTACGGGTTACCACATGTAAAGTATGAAGCAACCTGAAGCAAATATAGTTTCACTGGAAATGTTTTACTATGAAATATTGAAGGAATATGTTCGAATTTTGTGGATAGTACAACCATTTCAAAGTAGGTCATGGAAATTTTTGTCACCAAAACAGCTACTTTTGGCCAAAAAATGGCCAAAAATCTGATTTTTTTCCTCAAAAGGTATGAAAGATACACGGTGCTAGGTTTGAAAAAATGAAAATACATTTACTTTTACCTCAGAAAAGACTGATATTCATTTTTAAAAGGTAATTTTCCACCTAAATATTTTTACACACTTTTGTCAGTGAAATGGTGGTCAGACCTTGAACCTTGTCCTATTATGTCTGTGGGGTTCGCGCATACGGCACCGGGTTCGCGATTTGAGCTTAAATTCAAAAGCCGGATAAATCGTGTGTACAAATGCATGTACCGTACGCTATTTTTTCCGTGCGTGTGAAGGACATTATAACGTGCTACACCCGTATGGAAGTCTGGCAAAGTTTAAGATTAAAACTGGGTTAAGTTCGTCAAGATTGAGTTAGGATTATACTTCAAATAAGAATAAGGATTAAATTTGTGTTTTATAGGTTTATGAAATTGGTACTCAATTAACTAATAAAGTATACGTTTATGGAATTGTATCCGTATCCGTACTGCAAATAGAAATATCGCGCACCTGTACGCCGTGCAGCACACACTACTCGTAGGGGTACTGTTAGTAAATTTTCTTTTCCTTTTTTTCACTTTGTGTAATTTCCCTGTTAATTCGATGACGGATATAAAACAAATATGTTTTGTCCTCAGAGTCTCTGTTTGAAACTATGACGCCCTCGGTTACATTGACTGTTAACTATTTTCCCTCGGGACTGCGCCCCTCGGGAAAAATAGTACAGTCTACGTAGCCTCGGGCTCGTCTTAGCTTCAACCAGAGACTCGTATGAGTCGTATCATAAATATTTGTATACCATACAGCTAGTTTGGATGTATATCCATAACGCAATATTATTGCTTGTGTGCATGTTTTTGAACAGGTGAGTGATTTTCTGGACTAGTGAGTAAAAACACCATGGCCCGTATTCTGAAGTCAAGTTTAAATTTAAACCCGAGTCTAACTGTAGTTTAAATATCCGATGTCGAGTCTAACTATCCGAATTCCTAACATTGCGTTTCTGAACTCTGGTTTAAGATAGACTCGAGTCTAAGTCGGGTTTAACTTTATGTATATTTTAGACTGGGTGTACACCTAGTTTAAGTCTGGTTTAACTTACTTTCAAAATGGCAATAGTGCCTACATGGCGACTTTTAAGACGTTTAATTGGAACTGTTATTGCACACAGGCCGTCTCAGACGACAAATTCCACACTGCGCGTCGCGTTTTGTTGGCATGCACGTACATGTACGTAGCTTGCCGTTCGTCGGCGGCCTACGTACTACAGCACTGTGTTAGTGTTGATGAACAGTCGTTGCTGCACCGCTGAGAAAGCCCGTGCGAAAGTGCAATTACCGCCACTACTATAGACTAAATTACTCAAATTTATTCAAATCATATTGATAATGAAGTTTCAAAGTACAATCTGAACCAACAAACCAGTACTTAAAATAAAATCTTTGCGTGTTAAATTGGGTACAAATCTCAACATTTTCCCTTTATTGCCCACTGGCACTGGCTGCACACGTCGTCCACTGACACTTGCACCGTACCCGCACCGCGAGGCTAGCGCTATACAAATGGCACAAAATATATGAAATCTACGTTCAACTCACCCTGCTATCAGAAAGATATATCGAGGAGTCTTGCTTCTTCTCCTCGTCTTCCTTAATTAATGAGTCAGGTGTCTGAATTTTATATTTTATACGGAATTTTTAAACTTTCTTGCTAGTTTTCTTGAGCGCCTGCTCTGGCTGATTTGCACACGGCGGAATCCGGATATTTTGTGCGCGTATTAAATGCGGGCTGCATGTTTGGTAAAATATTCTTAATTCAAGACAATTACATTTTGTAAACGTTGTGAGGACTTACTTTCTTTTGATTTACAAAAGCAAATTACATTCTGCTATGTTGTTATTCATTTAATATTGTTAAGACAATTCAGTTATATAAAATAATGAGAGTCAGGCAATATTTTCATAATTTTACTACAAAACAATTGAAGAAACAACTAATATGCATCTAGCTGCTATCGATCACAATCGATAGCAACATTTAAACCTCGGTCTAACTAAACCCGACTTTCAGAAACAGAAATGGAGTACTAAAACCCGACTTCTAAGACCGGAGTTCGGGTTTAACTGTGGTTTAACTAAACTCGAGTCTAAATTTAGACTGAAGGTATTTAAACCCGACTTCAGAATACGGGCCCATGTCTATACTGCAGTACTATACCAACCTTGCTTTTTGGTAACGATGATTTGCATTGATATCATAGATACGTGTTTGTATACAGCACGATATGTTTCGGTGAATCTATTATTATTTGTGTATGGTTCCCACGAACTTTTGTGAGACTAGTAGTCATAAAGGTGTTGGACCTTGATCGTAGACCAATATGTAAAGTGTTTGTGATATGGACAGATGCTATGAGGTTTTGCTTGGTACAACGAGAACGAGGAAGTACACCAATCGTTGTAATAATCAGTGCCGTCCCATGTGTGCTGACTCTATACGAATAACACGCTGAATTGTAAGTAGTCGGTTGTCTGGCAGAAGGGCCCTACCATATGTTCCTGGCAGAAGGGCCTCAACAGTAAATTTTCTCTAATTTGACAAATATTTCCTCATTTGATATTTTCATTAACAGACTGACAGAAGGATCTAAAAATATCACACTCAATTTCATGTGAAAAGAGCCAATTGCTTCCAAGCTATAGGCAATTAAAAGTTAAGGCCCTTCTGCCGGGAATATTTGCTAGCGCCCTTCTCCCGGACAACCGACGAAGTGCAATAAACTTTATTATTTTTTCATTAATTTTGTGTGTCTTTATCTCAATGCATTGGTAATGGTACTAGTTAAATGTAGGCTAATGCGTGGAGCTAAAAGGAAGTGGCGGAGCAGCAGCGCTAGGGAGGGTTTATTCCCACCTAAACTGGGGATATTTTTAAAACCCTCCAATGCACATTTTACAGTAGAAAAATGAGATGTCAAAATACATGTGGCTCTATTATTACTTAGGCCTAAATCGAACTAAATCAAGAAGCAGAGACCACTTTCCTGTGGTTCGGTCTGATAAGTGTGGAATGCTAAGTACAATTAGAGTGATACACTGTTAATATTGGGAAGGAACTTTGAAATACCGACAAAAACGGGAGGGCGTATTTTGGGGACATGATCTCCCAAATTTTTTTCTAGCCAAATGTTAGAATATATCTCCTTCTTCAAAAAGCTGGGGAGATATGTCCACTCATAAAAAAGGCGCGTTATTCCCATTTAACCTTTGCATTTCCCCACATAAAAATAATGATAACAATAATAATAATGATGATGATGATGATAATAATAATAATAATAATAATAATAATAATAATAATAATAATAATAATAATAATAATAATAATAATAATAATAATAATAATAATAATAATAATAATAATAATAATATTGATAATAATAATGAAAATAATAATGATAATAATAATAACTATTATTATTAATACGATTATTATTATTACTATTTATTATTATTATTATTATTAGAAGTAGTAGTAGTAAAAATTATAACGTCTTATTTACCCAGGGTAGCCACTTCAGTCAAATAGACTGCTCTACAAGCGGGCCCTGCATAACATTATTACCCCTCTCTGTTCTAGAACGCCGAACGTATGGCCGCCGAAAGCAGAAGGTACCATTTTTAACAGTCTATGGCATGACCCAGTCGGGGCTAGAACACGCGTCCTTCCGATCGTGAAGCGGACACTCTAACCACTAGGCCTTCACACCGGGAATATGTCATTTCATATGCAGCCACTGTTTCATGGAATAACTTGGTAGAATATCTCAAGAATATTGAAACATACGAAAAGTTTAGAAATAAATATTGAAAATTTCACAATTACGAACCAAGTGCATTATTTCCACCCATTTATGTGCTCTATAAAGCGCTCACGAAATATGCAATAATGCCTGTGTTTTTGCGCTATGCAAAAATGTTTCATCATCATTATTATTTGTAGTAGTAGTAATAATAATATTAGTAGTAGTAGTAGTAGTAGTAGTAGTAGAAGTAGTAGTTGTAGTAGTAGTAGTAGTGGTGGTAGTAGTACTAGTAGTACTAGTAGTAGTAGTAGTAGTAGTAGTAGTAGTAGTAGTAGTAGTAGTACTAGTAGTAGTAGTATCATTATTAGTAGTAATATATATATCATAGTGTTGTCTGAGGACAAACATGTTTTCTAACAATTGTTGTTTCGTCTTGTAAATAATTGTTTTTGTCATATTGGTCAAATCTTTAATACAGACAGCCTCTTCATTGTTACATTTGACACACAATCATAAATAAGACTCAACTGTACAGATTACACATATTGAAAAGTTACGCGCATCTGCTCGCGGCAGCCGTGAATCCGTTTAACACGGGAAATGAACATCAAAAACAGCGCTTTTTGATGTTCCGGCCCGTGATTGCTTAAAATGGAAAGTTTCCCAAAAATCTTCGGACGGATTTTGAAAAGTTTAAATTTTGCTTAAGATGATATCATAATTCACAGTTATTCTAAAGGAAACGGTAGTAATTTTGACTTTAACATTTTCCCTTTTCAGATGTCAATGGGATTGTGCATTTTCCCCATTTTGGGCGGGTGGTTGACACACTCAAGTGCCCGTCAAATATTACTGGAGCGTTATATAAAAATCTTCGGACGGTTTCTGAAACTAGACATTTTCAGCATTAAGTACATATACCAATCAATTTATTTCGTCAAGGGAAACGGTAGTAATTTTAGCATGAAATCAGGCATAATTTTCTCATAAGTTCGGGTGATGACGTATTGCGACCACGCGTGCATGCACTCAGCGCGTGAATGCGACGTGCGCCATTGGTCAAATAGCGCGTCTGGCGAGACAACACGTGCAGCCGGCCAATCAGTAAGCGTAAATTTCTACCCCATAATTACGCCGAAATTGCCATCTAGTCAGCAGTACATACCGATATGTTCGCTTAAAACTTACCGAATATGTTTAATAATGGAATCAAAGGTCACTAATTGAAAAGAGGTATAATTTCCCTTCATTTTAGTGTCAAATTGTGGAGAGGTAAATAATTTTACATTGCTAATAAAACCCATTGAAAAGTTGTTTAAGGAATTTGTTTTGTTTTAGTTATTTTCGATGGATTATTTCATCATTCTTTTCACCAAAAAATTTAAAAGATTGACATTGGATTCAATTCGTTGAAATTTTTCCTGCAAAATGATACATTGTTCGTTTAATAAAGCCCAAGGTAGCACGAAAATATCATTGATTGGATATGCCTTACACGGCGCCTATAGCTCACGCTGAGTGACTGACTGTCTCGGCTCGTGTAAGACCAAATGCGCGTTTCGAAGGTAAACTTTTCAATATGGGATTATCATACCTTGATCGATTAGTTCCAGTAATGCATGAAGGTGTTCGTGGCATGTCGATGGGGGTTTGAAAATGTGTGTGAGGCACGAGAAGGAATAACGCTTTCTGCGCTGTGTGCACAATCGTACAATTTAATTGAACACTCGAAATAATTATTTTTCCTCCTTCACCTTTGTACAGCAGACACTTCAAGATACCTAGTGTGCTTTAGCAACATCTACAGAAAAATTACCATTTCCAATATCGCAATAAGGAAAGCAAACTTCAACGAAAATATCAAAAGGACAATTTTCATCATTATACCCTCAGAATAAATTCAGCGTGTAAAGACTTTAAAAAAAGAACCCAGGATTATGTCAAGATTATTTTGACTAAAAGCAGAAAAATCAAGGAAACACATACACGACAATAATTCCAGAAAAGTGTAGTAAAAATATATATATATTGGCAAAAATGGACGATAATAATAATAATATTATTATTATAATAATTCTACATTTCTAACGCGCACACATCTGCCCAAAACACTCGTGGTGCACAGATTTTTGACACTTAACTACTTATAAAAATTAAACATAATCATTAAACACATGGAAAGGTAATAATAGAAGCTACAAACTAACCATAGGAAAACAAAGAGTAAACTATATGCTGCCATCATCAAGTGAGATTTGAGTTTTGATTGACGATCCCTTAATATCGACACTACCTTCAGGTGAATGGTCACCGTTTACTCCAAGCACGTTCGCTCGCGTCACGATGGACGCCTACGTGCCCGTAAACACTTGAAAATACTTCTAATGCCCCATATGTCATTTTCTTTCTACGTTGAGATCAAATGGGACTCTCGGATCACCAATTCGCCTCTGTGATAAATTAAAATCTAGTTGATAGTAGTAATAGTGGTATGTTTTATCATCATTGTTGTTATCGAAAATGTTATCATTACCACTATTATATTGTTCTTATTATCATTCGTAGTAGTATTTGGTATATGACAATAAAAGAGAGCTATGACTTGAAGATCGTTGGTACCTTATGCCCAGTGAGTTTCCTGTAGCCCTCTTCAACTCAAGTAAAGATGAATACACGTGGTCATAAATCGCATAATGGAAAATGTGAATTTTAACAAATTTTGTATTTTACATACATTTGCATATGAGATTATAGGCCTAATACAGAATACGGGAAATCTCTCTTTGCAGGAGTAAAATGGAGTCTTCTGAACTTACTGATCTGGCCATAGAAATACCCAAATCAAATTATGAAGCTTTGGGTAAACACCTGAAATTCACTGACGAGGACCTGTCCGGAATTAAGTTACATCATTCGGATCCAGTTCGTCATATTCTCCAATTGTGGAACGAGAAGCAGGAAGACGGTCATGATGCAAGACAATATCTGGATGGTGTACTGAAAGAAATGGGTCTGCGAGGATCAAGTGATAAGCTACTGACCGGTTAGTATGTACGCAAATACACACAGATCCACACGCGCGACTGCATTGAGGTACAATAGGTGTAAATCCAGAGTTTTTTCAGAGTGTAACTTGAATATTTACCATTAATATGATTGATAATCGAAGGTTTCGCTGTAAATTTACGGTTAAGCCTACAAAGTCACGTGATATACACAAAATCAAATAAATCGAGATGTTTCTTACATTAAGAAGTTCACACACAACATAATGGGAAAGTGGATAGGCCTACAACCATTGATTGTCTTTGATACCCAGTCTGCAATGATAATGTCCGGACAGTTATAAACTTAATATTAAATGAATAAGGAAAAATACAAACATATTATATTTCTTATGGACTAAAGCCTGACGGGGCGTTTTGACAGATAGGCCTAAGGTGAAAGTGAAAGCTCTCATTGGCCTGACAAGAGAAGGTTCGGGTGCTCAGCTATCAGCGGTAGGTCTATTTGGAAGAAAAAAGTCGCAGTGTATGGAACTGAAATTGAAATTGCCATCTGGGAAACGTGCAAATTAACATGTCATCTGTAATAATTCAACACTATTAATATCAGACTTGCTCAGGTAATGAAATTCTTAAAATAAACGCAGCTAGTAGTCTGTTACTAAAACAAAATTCGCCTTTTTGTTTTTCTGTACAAAAATCGGGAATTGGCGCCATTTTGTTTTGTCCGCCTATCTCAAAGTCAAAGTCAATACACCTGACATTTATTCAAAGTAATGAATAAGTTAAAAGGTTGTACAAAATAGTACATAACATTAGTCTTTTACATGTATTTTCCCCAACATTTCCCACATTTATTTATTCGACAAAATGTAATGGTGGGAAGATTTGGTATGTTCACCTTATAGAAAATGGGGTGCTGATTCAGAAACATTTTAGGAAAAAAACAACAGTCGATTAAAATGAAGTTTTGATTAACCAAAGTTATGTAACGCAAGCGTCAAATCCACTGAAAGCAGCTTTATTAATTAAGGAATGGTTTAACATTAATTTTACAAACTAAATGAGCTGTAGGCAGGGTTGGCCGGTAAATACCAGGGGGTAAATACCGGGTGGTAAATACCGGTATTTACCGGTAAATACCGCCTTGCTATTTTTGACAAAAACGGGAAATACTGGGAAATACTAGAAAAAAGGTTATTTCTTGAAGGATAATAACTCAAAATGTAGAGATTGTTGTTCAGTTAGTGTGATTCAACACAAAATACAACAACAAAAATATCTTAACTGATGTTTGGAAACTAGGAACTTATTCTGATTGGTTGGGACAAATTTTCTACACAGCCAACTCAATAAGTAGGAAAATTTTAAAATCACCTGCTTTTATTTTAGAAATTGTTTTCAATCATTTCAGTCTGCAAATTGAATCAGAATTGGAAAGAGAACAGTCTTTTCATTTGAAATTTCTCAGTTCAAGGTGGATTTGTGTAAGAAGAGCCCAAATGAAAGGCATTAATGGCCTTTGTAGTAGACCTTGCACAACTTCAAGAGTACACTGATAGTACACGTATTTCCCAGTATTTCCCAGTATTTCCCAGGTATTTCCCAGTATTTCCCGGTATTTCCTAGTATTTCCCAGTATTTCCCAGTATTTCCCGCCAGGGTGGGAAATACAGGTACTTCCCGGGAAATTGCCAACCCTGGCTGTAAAGGATCAGCTTTGTGTGTATTTAAGGTATGAATATGGGAATGTTATAATTCGTAATTATTTCATGCATAATCAAGTAGTTCACACACTTCATCTTTTGTTTTATTACCATTATGTTTCTCCGATTTCTTGACAGAAGGTAAGTATTCGATTTTCTACAATTCATTCTAAAAGACAATTGACCTGAAAGTTCTCATGTTGCCAATAATCCAATTCAATATAAATGGTGTACAGGGCGACTTGAAAGACGTCAGCTATTATTTAAAATGGTTTAGATGAGATCTTTTTATTTGTTCTTTAGAGACGTAGCGTAAACTATTGAAAAAATACAAGTTACTGAATCAATGATGAGAACTGATTTAGTATAATGTATGTAAAAATATGGTGTGAATATATTCGTCAGTCATTATGGTATAATTTAGTTCACGCTTAAATAAATTCAATTTATTATATCCACTCGGGTGATAACATATAAAATGTCCATCGCATGGTAATGTAAAGGGAAGTGCAAACCGAAAATGTTTAAAAACGATAAGAACACTGACTCAATTCTAAAATTAGTTAAATAGGGCTACAGTACATTTTGGGAAAGGAGAACGATCAGCATTTTTATCCCTTCCCCGTACACTTTTAAAAAATACTTTTAATCAATTTAAAATCTGACGGTAACTATAATTCCAACTAAACAGAGATTTCAGCTCCTGTACCTTTTAAAGGGTCATAAATGTGTTGTTGTTTTTTTTGTTCTTCTACACATCAGTGTATTCGTACACAATGTCAATTTAAGAGCATGCAAAAGAGATCTTCTGCCATTAAGTACTAGTATTTGGAAATAATTTGGTGCCAATTCGTCAATTACCATGCATAACATATACTATAGTCAACTAACTATCCTCACTTTTCCTTTTCTTCACCTTGCTGACTTGGCACATCTCTTTCTAGCTGGTAAGTATACGGGATTTTTTTTCTTCAATTATCTATCATACCTATTTCAAAATCAGGGCACAAGTACACACACCGTCAACATTGAGTGTCGTGGAGTGTGGTATAGGCTACGATCAACTGAATGATACCACAAATAACCTCGAGTTTTTCAATGAGATTGATTAATTTGTTTATTCTTTCGTAGAAAACAACTTGAAGATAAGAAATTACTTTAGGTTCAAATTTTGATGAAACTCTTCATATGTTTTCGCCGTTTCCTCCATATTTTTAATTATTTGGGTTAAAATTTTGGATTTTAATAGCGATTTTCTGTAATTGTTTTTTTAACACCTGCGTAAGATCAAAATTTATTTTAATACTTTTTAATTAGATTCAGTAATTTCTTAGTTCTTATTTTAGCTTAAACTACAACAAGATTTAGGTTGTCTTGTTATTCAACTTGACTTTATCTTTTGTTATCCAGTTGAGTAATATTACAAATTCTCCATCCGTCACATTGTCTAATTCTTTTGCAGTTAGGCCTATATCTTTTCGCAACTTTGTATAAGGCATTAATGCTACTTGTACAGTAGACGTTTGTTATGACAAACCCCTGGACAAGAAAAAAAAAGAACTATTGATATATCAAATTTTCTTATGAAAACAAAATGAAATATCAATCGAATTACTTTTATTTATCCAAAAACCTGGGTTTTTTACATTAGTATTCTTGGTAACAAGGGTCAACTGATAACCTATACACACCATTTTGACCCATTCCCTCCCTGCAACGACAATGATTTAAAGGAAAATGGAGCCGGCAAGTAAATATTTTTTTAACATTGTGAAAATCGTAAGAATTATGGTACATAGTGATAAAGAAAGCCTAAATAAAAATTACTGTGTGGCACTTAACCCTAGTAAGACCACATCAATTGTAATTGCTCGAAAATTGCTCGAAAATTGCTGTTAATTATATGTATTGGCTTACTTGTTCCATTGGAACAAGACACCCGAAACAACTATAGGGGTGGAGCTCATCAATTCAAAAAGTGCAGGATTAATACGGCGCGACTAACACGTGTTGGTGTGCATTTATCGGTCAGTCAGGTCTGTTGAAGGCAAGCGCACGCGCTTTCTGATTGGCAAGAAATGACCGTACCCCCAAATCGAAGAAGAATTCGCAACAGAGAAAGAAATGCGCTAAGATATCGCTGTATAAGTGCTTTATGTGAAAGTTTGTTGCAGAACATCTCATTTCTGGCTGTTAAGGTAAGAATGTAGAATATTTGCATGCTTTGGATTTCAATGAATTTCTTAACTTATTCTTGTTACTTCCCTGCTCCATCTTCCTTCCTTCACGTCATTTACATATGATGCAATGTAAAATTTAAAAAAAATTGTTCACTGTATTATGCTAAATAAGTCATATAATTATTGTTATCAATATGTATATTTAGTTTTTACCATTTAGTTTTTTTAGTACCCGAAGGCAAAACAAAAAAAAACATACTCCGACAGGAGAGTGTTTGTCAACAATGGAAAGAACGGGTTACCACACTCGTCGTCAGCAGCCAGGGTGTGGCAAGATCTTAAAAACCATCAGATTCGTGTTTTGGGAGGGGTTTTTTTTGCAATGGTTCGGATAATTGAATATTGTTGTCTGGTATATATTGAAAAATGGAATTTTGTTGCTCTGTATATTGTGAAAAAGGTGCAATATCCAGAAAACTGAAACGAAACTGAAACCAAATAGACCATAACTTGCGTTTAACAGATATCATTAAAACACTGGGAGAAATGGTAATAAATAAAATTGAAATGTTAGTTACGTCCTTGCAATAAAAAATATAACTTGATTATCCATAATCAATGAATCACCATTTTTTTATTTCATAGGCCTAACTCCAATACTTGGGTTTTTGTATAGCTGCTAAGGCATGGCTTTGCCCTTATTAGAATATTTATGAGATAAATGTTATTAATTATCAGATTATGTAATTCATACGATGATAACAGTCCACAGTAGGATTCACATTGACACCAAAATCTTTTCGCAAATGTGTAGGCATTAATGCTACTTGTAGAATGGATTCTTGTTATGACGGACCTCAGAACAAGACATATCTATTCAATGAAACAAAAATTAAATTAAAATTTAACTAAATGAAACGAAAGTTTATCATCACACACTTCTCGTCTAATTTGACGTCACATGCTATTTAGGCAAATATGTCCATTGTGCATTGATTCCCGAGGTCAGACTTATGTCATTCGTAAACTTCTCCGGGCCCAAATGATTTAAATCTACTGAATTCAGATCTTGCGGATCTTTCTTCAAATTTGGTTCTCCCCCAATCTGAAAATAAATAAATAATTAAATAAATAAAATAAAATAAATAAGATAAATATAATAAATATACGAATAAAATAAAATAAATGAAATGAATAAATACATAAATCCGAATGTTATCAACATTATGGGGTTTATGTGGTTTGACTAGTGGGCCAATTGCTAATTGCATTCCCTTCAGATTCTTTATTTTACGCGTACTCATATAAATCTCTTCCCAACTTAAAGATCGTGTCAGGGATGTGCAAGTCCATTACTTCCCTTCATTATCATTACCAAACGGTAGTTTAGTACTTAAAAAGGGTGTGTTGAAAGTTTGAGGTCCATACGTCATGACTCATGAATTTGTTGTTTTATGAGAAAAACTAATAACGACATGTTACCAGAATGTTGTTCTTTCCGTGAGTTTAAATTTTGCTCAAATTGGTTATGTCGTGAGACGGACAGCTGATGGTCGCACATGATTGGTTAAATACGGCTAACCTACCGCGCGACCTTCGGCTAAGCGTCTGATCGGAGCAAATTTTGGCAACGGCGCCGATGCCGTGCGACGCGTTCACGGATTTTTTTGAAAAGAGTCAGAGTCATTTGAAAAAGGATGAAGTTTAACCGTCCAGATTTTCACCAGAACTCAATATTTTACCCCAAGTCTCTATGAGAGGTGTTTATTTATACTTATCTTCACATTGGATATGATTTCAGCAGATTTCATTCATTTAGATGTTTTTTGACGTGCAAATCAATGACACAGTCTTTAAACTCCGTCATAGCAAAAATAATTCTGCATTTTTCTTACAAATAGTTAATTTTTTTTAGATATATAAATACGTGCTAGCATTATTTTTCTGTTTGACACAAAAGCAACAGCTCAACTAAAACACACACGATGTTCGTATGCTGATCGATTTAATGATCGAATCATTTAATGCACCATTTTCCGCGAAAGATAATCCGACTGATTATCTGTTTTAAAAAAAGGATCGGAAATGTTGCTAATTTAATGAATGGCAAAATCATTAGTGTCATATATTTCATAATTATAATATTTGGTTCTGATATCGCTATATAATGATATACACGAGATTTCCTGAATTTTTGCTAATATTGAAAAAAAATCTATTAAGTTTACAAATAATTTTAGCACACTAAACAAGTTCAGCTTCCCACTCTACAGCAACCATTAGTACGGAGGGCAAAAACTGGACTCTCGTGATCGAGTGTTACTTTTTTCGAGTTTCGAGTTTCAAGTTATGTTGTCTGTTTCGAGTGATATATTTACAGTTTCGAGTTGTATTTTTCTGGTTTCAAATTAAGTTTTTCCAGTGTCGAGTTTTAATTTTCGATTTTCGAGTTTTGTTTGCAAATCACAAAACAATGTGAATATGAATTACATTCAAGGATCCTCTACCTCAATAAAAGAAGACTACTCGAAAATCAAATAAACATATCACTAACAGTAATAGAATGTAAAGAGTGTATCGGCCCATATTGTCAATTCAGGTTTAATTAAACCCTATTCCGTGAGTATACACCCTGCACGTCGTAAGAGGCGACTAAACGGAACAGTCCGTTTACCGTGGACTAAACCCGTGTTGGTGCTCCTGATGATTGAGTGGATAGTGTGACTGCGGTCCTCCTGAAGCAACACGTCATTTTGGCCCTGGATTCGCCTAGTTGGGAGGTTTTTACTCAACATCTACTTTAACTGGTGTGATTTGAATTTTTAGAAAAAAACTGCATAGTTTATAGAAATTTTAATTTGAAGTTATGTAAGAAATTCATTTGTTCCATGTACATCCGAACACATGGTATTTTTAATTATCCCAAGGTCATTAAGGTGTTGACACTATTTTTTCCATTGCTACTGTTTTCTACTAAACACTTGTCATATCTTGGCCCAGTAAAAGTTTTATATTCTCAATCTGTGTTTTTATGGCATGGTGTGTGTCCAAAATGTACGTCCAAAATTGTGGAACTGCCCAGTGGCTAGTCGACATTCAAAAAACAATCCAAAATGACAGTGATATTCAAACTGATTTACCTGGGATAAACGGTGATACTCCAGTCTTGAATAGAAATTATAAAACAACTAGTACAGATAAAACTGCACTTCAGTTTAAAAAACAGGGTCAACGGAAAGATAAGACTAAGGATGATCGCCGAACTCGAAATTTGTTACGGGATTCTCCTGTTAGAAAACCTTCTGGTAATAATCAAACTGTAACAAAGCCAGTTAAAGAGAAAAGTAAAGCTCAACTCAATGTATTCAAACCTACGTCACCTGATTCAATAACAGCAAAGAATAAGTATGACGTTTTATCAGTTGAGGGAGATGACGATATGGATATTTCTCCCTCTACTCAACCTTCTTCAAAATAAAAATTGTCCTAAAGACTGGATGATACTTAAAGACGCTGTATAACACTGTAGAAGACCCGTTTAACAAATTGTCGAACTTTGCTATCTGACATATCTCACAATGTTTGAATGGACAAATAAACACCCTAGAACACAAAAGTTTGGACAGTTATGCTGTTACTAGTACAATATGTGCAGATACAATTGGCACATTAATTATGATCGGCCGATAGGAAATTCTACAACACAGTAGTCTATGGGGGAAAGCTGGAATGGTCTCTTAATGAGTTTTCACTTTTTTAAAGCACTTAATGATTGTTTTAAACTGCAAGTTTTTCAGGACTTCATTTTTAGACCTTATCAGAGACACTAGTAGCATGGGGAACCATGTAGCTCAGATTTTTATAACTGGTAACATTGTTATACAATGCCTTTAAATCAGTGGCGTACCGTGGGTCCACTCATTGGGGGGGGGCACCCAGTCGCTCGCTCGAAACTGTATTTTCAGATGGTGGATTTAAAATGCATGCTGCGTACGCCAAGTGTACATAGTGGTACTGAAATGTGAAGAGTTTTTTGCCGTTTTTTGTTTAAGTCTAAAAACTTTTTTTCAGCCATTTTGTAATAAAAACGCCATTTCCATATTTAATTTTTGTTTAAAAAAATCTCCGCGAGCGAGCTTAGCGAGCGAGCGGTTTGGGAAACTTCGAAAATCCAAGAAGAAAAACGCGTTTTTGTGGTGTATTCTTTCAAAGTAATTGGAAATAATTTTTACTATAATGGGAGAACAAAACGGAATTATAAGTGTTTATTTACACCGTTATCCAGAATTTTTCCATGGGAGATGGGTATATCAAGAAAACGGGACTAATCATCCTAACAGGCAGGGTCAAGAGGCCCACCTTACAATCCCTTGTCATGCTTGTAGGGTTCCGGGCGGGGTTAGGGGCGGAGCCCCCTGAAGATGATGAGTTATAGCGGTTTATGAGCTCTTACCCCTCTGATAACACTGCTGTTTTGTAAAATGGACAATCGACAATTATTAAAAAGCACTCCACTTTTTTTGCCCTCCTGTGGTATTAATTTTTTTTTATTATGAATTGCTGATGGCAGGTTATTTCAGAACATGGTGATGATATTAATCGGGGGTCAGGGGGCGGAGCCCCCTGAAGCCGACGAGTTCTAGCGGTTTTATAAGAATATTTTGACCCTCTCGTAACACTATAGTTTCGTGAAATGAACAGTCAACAATAATTAAAAACCTATAATGATTAAAATACGTATTTTTGTTAAAGTGGACGTTTCAGATTTTGGGGGTGCGTACTCACACCTCCCCCACCCGGCTACGGGTCTGTTACAAATGATATATCTGTGTTCTGAAACATTTCAACGACATAAACAAAGCAAATCTATATCAAATATTTAAAACACACATTCAGATTTATGAAACGGCCTACAAGATTACATTTTCTCTGCAAGCGATGAAATCTCTGGATTTCAGCTCATTACATCCGGGGGGGGGTACTCAGAGAACTCCGAACCTATAACCACATCTTAGGGTCCTTTTGCCGTAAATTGGCACCCATGTCTAAGGGTTTCCCAAATTTGTGGCGCGCATGGGCAAAACTTGAAAATATCATATGTTTGCGCGCAAAGCGCGCCGAAAATTTGAAAATAGGATATGTTTGCGCGCGAAGCGCGCCGAAAATTTGAAATTTGAAATTTGTGATTGTTTCATGTATGCGCGCAAAGCGCGCTGAAACAAAATGGGACTTATGTCTAAGGATCTTTTTGATGAAATGGGGACCCATGCCCAGGGATTTTTCTTGAAAAAGTCACTCTTCCCTGCGGCACATCCCAATATACCAAATATACGTGAGTACCCCTCCCCCCACCCCCGTGGGACTACATCACCCTGGAGAAGAGTGACTTTACCTCATGTATATATCTTGCGAAATGGAAAAAGATGCTGAACTGGATATGGTATCTCTGCCACGGTTAACAATATACGTGAGAGCGCC
Organism: Eucidaris tribuloides; assembly: GCA_001188425.1. NCBI lineage: Eukaryota > Metazoa > Echinodermata > Echinoidea > Cidaroida > Cidaridae > Eucidaris > Eucidaris tribuloides. The sequence continues at coordinate 251 of JZLH01S0066352.1, read as the reverse complement.
CGAAAATTCATGTTGTTGCACAAACCTTCGCTGCAATTTTGAGTAAACAAACTTAGCTAATAATAGCTTAAGCAGTTTTCAATAAGTTTGCAATAAAAGAACAGGTATAACTAGACTTTACTTCGTCACTGAGACGAATTGGTGATCCGCGTAACCGCTCCGATCATTAAATCTAAAGAAAATGTGACAAGCGATCTAAGTCAAGCTTTATTGCCTGATAAAACAAGTTCCTTACCACGTTAAATTCTCTC
>JZLH01S0066349.1:0-12924 GCA_001188425.1 Eucidaris tribuloides | reverse complement strand
TCTACGCAGGTCTGCTACGTGGTATACCGAACCCGCAGCATCACCACCGTCACGGGTATGTGTATTACGTCACTAGCGGTCGCCGATCTCCTCCGTGGATGTCTCGTCGTCCCCTTCGTCGTCGAGTCTTCGCTAGCCCTCGGAAGATGGCGGCTGGGGGCCACAGTCTGCTCGCTGACGGGGTTCTTCAATACCCTCCTTGGGAGTGCTAGCGTCATGACATTGGCTGCTGTTTCTGTCGACAGGTAAGGTTTTTCCTTTATTTCATTTTATTTATGTCCCATTTAAGGGACGAGGTGTGCAGATAAAGTGAGCCATTGCTCACCAATATTTATCTATTCCAAGATTAGCTCATAGATGTCAGAATGCATACCAAACCATACCAAACAGCAGGCGCGTATCCAGGATTTTTTTATTTTTTTATTTTTTATTTTTTTTTTTTTTTTAGGGGGGGGAGGGGGTTCATTCACGGCCAAATCCTAAGTCCAACATTTTTCACGGTCAGCCTGGCGACCGAAAGGACGCTCAGCAGGGAGAGGGGGGGGGGTAGCGGATAAAAAATGTTTTATCCAAAACCGTGGTGAACAATAATTTTTCACGGTCAGCCCAGCAAAAATGTTTCAATCCCCCCAAAAAAAAAATTTACGGCCAAATTTTCCCGCCAGTTACCCTCCAAATCACCATTTATTGCGTCTGTACCGGAAATTTTAAACACCCCCTTTTACAAAAAAAGGTCTTTTCCGGAAAAAAATGAGGTGTTTTGCAAAAGGGTGCTGTTTGAACACCCCAAAACACCCCCTGGATACGCGTATGCCAAACAGTGTCCGAAAGACTTAAATAAAATGCTCCCTCCACCCCTCATGCTGTCTCGATTCCTGCTGCCAAAACTCATCAGATAGTTAGAAGATTCACCCACACACCTGTTAAGGTCTGGAATAGTCTCCTAGACAATGCTGATGGAAAAATTCTCGTACGGGGATCAAAAGCCGTGAACACAGGTTTAACATGATATATCATTAAATACTAGTATTGCTATCTACTTCTGATGTTAATGTATTACACACACCCAGACACACACGCACGCAGACACACACACACACACACACACACACACACACACACACACACACACACACACACACACACACACACACACACACACACACACACACACACACACACACACACACAACGCAGACATACAGAAACACACCCGCCATAATCATGAGTGTTCAACTCTATGCATGAAGTATTCCATTATGTACTAGCCAAATGGTATATTCTAATCTATGATATTCTCTTCACGATTTTATATCACATCCGTTCCTTATTGTATTCAAGACTTGTTTCAATTAAAATATAAATGCCGTACCACCTGTAGAGCTCCATTCAGTTCACAAAATTGTTTTCAATCGAAATATTGTATTGTTTAGACAAATGACGACTGCAGGGATGGGAAGAATTGAACAGGTACATAAGTCTAAAATGTAATAAAATGAGTAGATATACACTGGGTATGATACTGACAACAAACACACACACATACACACACACACACACACACACACACACACACACACACACACACACACACACACACACACACACACACACACACACACACACACACACACACACACACACACACACACACACACACACACACACTACACACTACACCACACACGACACACACACACGACACACACACACACACACACACACACACACACACACACACACACAACACACACACACACACACACACACACACACACACACACACACACACAAACTGGATCGTTTGACCATATTAATTTGCTGTAAAGTCAAATACAATACTAATATGTGACATGTATCCTATTCATATCATTTTTTTCTCATTGGTTTTTGTCCAGGTACGTAGCCATTATGAAACCCCTGAAGTATACGACCATCATGACAACAAAACGAGCCGCGTTTTTCCTGGGAGTAGTCTGGATACTCTCCGGTCTAATGGCCATTTTACCCGTCGTTGGATGGTCCGACTTTCGATTTATACCATGGACATGTTTGTGTGTACCGGACTGGGCCAGCGAATTTTCTTACGCGTACTGTTATCTCATCGTAGCATTTGTACTTCCATTTTGCATACTATTATTTTGCTATTACAAGATTTTTCGGGTAGCCAGGCGACAGTCAAGAAGAGTAATGGCTTTAGAGATTGCATCCATGGAGATGCCACGACTTCAGAACCCTTCCCTGGGTAAGAATAGACCTATACTGAGCATGCGTAGACAAAAGAAAGCAGCGGTGACATTGTTTGCAGTTATGGGTGTCTTCATAATGTGTGTGACGCCATATTGTGTCATGTATCTGGTAGCATCTTACCACCCGGCCCAACCTGTCCTGATCGCGCTGGGAGTCACATCTCTCTTATCGTTCGTCAATTCAGCAGCGAACCCACTAATCTACGGTATCTTGAACAGAAAATTTCGCCGCGTCTTCGTGGAGGTGATAAAGTGTTATTACTGTAACTGGAAGTGTCGAGGTAGTAGCAGCATCGCCACCAGTAGTCCGAGCCATGTGGATGACACACCGTCGGAATACTATGGGACAAGCAACAGTGTGGTCCTAAAACGAAACAAACTAGTAGCTAGAGACAGCGGCTACATCACCTCAGCCACGTATCCCTCTGCCGGACGAGTACCCAACGTTTTCGCAGTGTCGTTTGCCTCAACGAGTAATACATTCGCTGGTGTTCTAGGCGGAAACTTTAAAGACATTGGGCGCATAGTGCTGGGACAACTCCCGGTCATAGAAGACCAGTCATCATCGCATACTGCAGACGACATCGTAAAAGTGAAATCTGTTAATGGCGGCGATCGTGTTGTCTGCTTCAAGGACGTGGCCGCAGAGAGTACCGGTTCTTCCTCCACGCATCCGAAACGTCTTGAGACAAAAACTCGTACCAGTTTATCGGATGCCCATGTGGTGCAGCCTTCTCCCAGTTTAACACCGACAGACAGTTTTGTAATAAACACAACTATATGCCCAGGCACAACACGGATTCTTACTTCCACCACATACACAGAATCGTAAATGTGTTTCCAATACCGCGGCGAATCCAGGATTATGGGGGCCGAAGTCAATGTGAGCAAAGCATTTTGACCTGACCGAAAAAATAGTCATCTTGTTTCAGCCACTGAAAGACAGTGTGTCTAAAAAAATGTGCAATACAAAAGCCCCCTTTTTGGTAAATATAAATTTTTGTTCTGACTGATGCTTACATCAAAATCAAGGGTATAGTCTAAGCTTTCAAATGCCCTTTGTTTTGTTCAGTTTTCTTATTTCAATATTGAGGGTGACCCGACATTGCTCTGGCGACAGTTGCATATCTCAGAAGACAACGAGTTAGTGGTTAGGGTTGAGGTTGAGGTTAGGGTTGTGTATAAATAATCGTTGGAGCAATTGTCGCCGGAGCAAATATCGTGAAATCATCTTGAGATGTGTTTAGTTAACAACGAAAGGGGAAATCACATTGTAGCATTTTACGAGGTATATTAGAGGGCCTGATGCTATCATTGACCGTATTAACCCATAGGAGACGATTTGATTTTGGTATAACACGCATTTCCTACAGAGCCGGACCCGAGATATCTCGTAACTAGTCTCCAATGGGTGGAAAGTGGCACAATTGTGATTTTACCCTGTCGCAGTTACCTAAACATATATTGAGATTAAAACAATCAATTTTGAAAGAACAGGTAGCATTTGAAAGCTAAGACTATGCCCTTGAAGTTGCTGTAGGTATCATGTCACAACAGTATTTTCTAATCGCCAAAGGGGGCCCTTTCGAAAGCACAATTTTTTGAGACACGCAGTAATTATCCAAATCCAGATTAAAGCCATACTATTAAAATGATCACAGTTCCAAAAATCTGAGCTACATAATCTTGCATGTTAGTGTTACAAATGTCTCTCATGAGGTCTAAGAATGAAGCCCTTAAATAATTGTACTTTAAAAGAGTGAAATCCATGAGTATCTCGCTATGTGTTACAATTAAGAGTGATATTTCATCCTACACATCTTGCCAGTGGCAACATAACTTTCCAACGTTTTGTATTCTAGGTTCATTTATGCATTGAAGCACTATTATGCAGCTCAGGAACCACATTTTGACAATTTGAAGCTCCAAAATGTCAAATATTGTCTTAAGAGAGATAACACGTGTTTACGCAAAGTGATACACTTATTCTTAAAACCAGAAAAGGTCCAATCTGTGTGCTGCAATTTTAGCAAAGAATCGAAATGCCTCGTATGAAGAAGAAATATTTGTTATCCAATGGATTCAAGTAAGAAGTGCAAGGAATATAGGAGTAGGATTTCAAAAGCCGGAAGAAAACGGAATTTTCACTGAAATTCCTCTTTTCCCCAAAACTGAAATATACAGGGTCTAATTTTTTTTGAAAAAGAAATAACTCGTTGTATATTGGAAAGTCAGCGACTCAATGTAAAATTATGCTATGAAAAGGGTTTGGAGAGCGTGTTATTATCGCAATAAGCTGCTACTTTCGCTAGAATAAACAACCACACACGATGGGAGAAAAACAGAGTAGAAAACAGAATAATGGAAGAAAACTTAGTTTCAATCATTAAAAGTGGTAAACGTTGAGAAATCAAAACACAACATTTTTTTTAAATTGTGAAATCGAAATCTAAATTTTAGAAAGCAGAAAATGCTGTTGGTTAAAAAAACGACAAGTCGTACCAGGAAAGCATAACGTATGCATGATATTTGTGTGCCTTATGAATGAAGGAGTGTGGATTGTATCTTGAAAATTGACGGATCAGAATATGTTTTGGTGTGTGAGGTATGGAATTGTATGAAAGATGATATTTTGTCAATCATGTGCATTTGTATTTGATAGGCCAATTAATTTGTTTTTATAATGTAGACCTAAATTAAAACTGCGTGTATTTTTGCATTTTAATGGCCTTTTTTAATATCGATGAAAACTTCGGAAATACATCAAATTGGTCTGTATGGTTCATTAAGCTTGGTATAATTGTTTGAATTTTGATGGCGTATACGAGTCACTGGGTTCGGGGTGCAGTCGCTCCTTCGATCGTCTCGTATTGATCTCTCTAGCGGCTCTTGATGGCTGTTTATTCAGGTTAGATACACTGTTCGACATCCACGTCTACATTATTGATACTTCGCAGTAGTGTGCGTCTTTCTGTGACGTGTAATGTTGATTTAAGACGGTGGCATCCACTCTCCAAATTCGCCATTTTTTTTATAATTTTACCCTTCCACTTACGTGAATTTAGAAATATACTGTTGGGAAGTTAAGTGAAAAAATGATTACTATTCTAACCGTTTACATGCGATGTACAAAATATCTGTTCACATTCCCTTTCAATTCCATTTATTTCAAATTTGTTTCAAATAAAGCGCTGTCATTATAAGGTAGAATGTTTGGATATTGTACAAGACAAAATAGTTTCATTTAATTATTTATCATTGCTATGTAACATTACCCCAAACACGTCACAAAAATCTTTAGTTTATGTTTAAAATTTGTCTTTTTTTTCCTTCTTTTTCATTTTATTTTATTTTGATACGTGATTTTTATAAGTTTATTTGTAAAGTTTTTAATTGCAGACGTTGTAACCAAGCTGCATTGGAAGAGACTCTTTATGAATACACTGGTATTAATCTTCAGATGCCATGAGTACGTTCAATATGTCATGAAATAATTAATACGTATTATTAATGATGTATGATTATAGAAATATGATTAAGAGATAACAGGATTTATAATCATTCTAATTAGCAGGGTGCACACCACCACCACCACCACATATAGTGAACCAAACTGACTGAATAGTATAAGTTTATGTAAAGTGTGCCTTTAATGTATTAACGTATGAAATCTCTTAGCTACATGTATGCTTCGAGTTGAAGAAATAATTCAGCCACGCTGTGCTCCCCTTGAACTAAGTAATATTTTTTTTTTGTAGTTTGGTATGGTTTCTTTCCCTTCCTCGACACGATTATAATGTACAATAATCGCAAAAACTGGTAAACGCAAACCGCCCAAGTATTCTGAATTTAGAGGAAAGAATCTGAATTTTGACCATTCCCAGCTCTTGTTTTGATATGATTTTCCTATTTTTCTTGAAAATTTTACCACACACTCCTATAGGAAATGCTGTTTCTTTCCATCTTGAGCAAAATCGTCCCTATTTTTCGGTCAGAAAAGTTGGAAGGTCTATAGACGTCACTTTTATGAAATTGAATCTACACACACAACACAATGGGTAAGGGTCGGTGATGTCTTTTGATAAAATCAGTTTCGCGAAAAACACTAAAACAGATAATTCATTCCGACCAATACTGCTTCACGCGTTGTTGTGGGAGTATAACTACATGCAGGAGGAGTTGGGGAGAAAACCGTCTTAAAGTTACAATTATGGTGCGAAAGGTTTGAAAACTTCATGCTTCTTAAAATTGTGCGCTGATTCCGAAACAGCGGCCTTACTGTATCCTATTCATGGGTTAGTTTAGAGGATAAAATTATTAGTGTTATCAAATTCGGTCAAACATCAGAACTTAATCAGAACGTATGTAAGCAATTTTTGACAGAAATAATTAACCAATCTAACTCCACTTTGAACAAATCGTCGGTATGGGGGACCAGAACTAATGATTTTCACCTCTTTGATTAAGATCCATGATTTCAATCAGAAAATTTAACTGGGAGGTTTTAAAAAGGTCATCTGAAATACGTTCTAAATACAGCCTTATTAAACTTATTAGTAAGTGATAACATTTTGGTAAATGTAGGATGCTATTTGTGAATGCTTCACTGATGTTATTGTTTTTACACTAAATGAAATCGAATTTTAGTAAATTCCTATGAACGTAGATGTTTGAATATGTCACCACCCATTACTTGTCTAAAACCAATTCAATAAGGCCCATTACAAAAATAATACCTCGTAAGACCACAATGCAGCAAAACCAACCATATTTTTCCACGACAAAAAATACAAAAGGGGTATGATATGCTTTTGCATTGAAACTGTTCGTATATGTCAAGTAAAATGAAAACAAAAACATCCCTCTGAAATATCAATCAGAACTACTCGATTTTACCACTTTTTCTTTGATCGATGTTTTCATAATATAAATTATGTCGGTTGTGTTACTTTTAAGAGATATGCATATTATTCAACTGTTATTAAAAAAAAAGAATGGGATTTAAATTAATTGACAAACACTATGTATATTTACCCCCAAGGACGTGTACAATTAATATTTTGGCCTGTATATCGATGTCAGTTAACAACTACGCCTACGCTCTATTATGTACAAAACATTATAATACCATTTCATATTTCTATATTTCTACTGAAAAAAAGTGTGAGACAATATTAAACTCTGTTATTATTTAATGAATTGTGTCCGCGACATTTGTAATCAAATATTTTATGTATATCAATGTGCATGCATTCGTGCATGCGTGTGTTCCCGAGTATGTGTTTGAGTGTGTGTGTGTGTGTGTGTGGCGTGTGTGTGTGTGTGTTGTTGTGTGTGTGTGTGTGTGTGTGTGTGTGTGTGTGTGTGTGTGTGTGTGTGTGTGTGTGTGTGTGTGTGTGTGTGTGTGTGTGTGTGTGTGTGTGTGTGTGTGTGTGTGTGTGAATATATGTGTGTATGGTAGTATGTATACGTGTATGTATGTATGTGTGTTATACATGTAAGTTGCAAAATATGTTGTTTATAGGTTATGGTGTTTGTACAGCACTAAAGTTTTCTGTATTTGATGATACATCAGCACAATTGTTCAGCTTCTTCTCGCATGTCTTCAGTTGTTGATGTACCTCAAATGATTCAGAAATAGTTAAGCATTTGAACTACCTTCTGTGTGTGATTATTGATTGTATAAATTTACTCATATCAACCAAAAGGCCATCCTGGAAGCTATTTGACCGATTTTCAAATTCAGTGTAAAGGGGCTAAAACTTAAATGTTATTTCAACATGGAAAAGGGCCGAGGAGTGACCACAGGCATACGCGTACGCAGGGGAGTGTTTGGGGTGTTCAAAAGGGGAGTTGTTAACACCCCCAAACACCCCTTTTTCTGTCAAAAGGGGGGTGTTTGAAATCACCGGAATACGTGCAAATTTCTTTACCTGGGATTTGGGTGATGAAAATAACGGGAATTTGGCTGGCAATTTGGCGGGTAAAAAAATTTTGGCGGGCCAAAAAAATTCGCGGGTTAACACCCCCCTTGCCAAAATCCTGCGTACGCCTATGACCACAGGCGTGAATAATCGGACATCGCTTGACATGCGCCGTTAAAACCACCAACAACAACACACATCACAACACATTCTAGATGTTATCCTTTTATCCAGCTGAATTCAACATTTATAGTGTCCGATCCAGCAGGCTAAAGATTAACATGCAGAAAGTGTGGTCACTACTCGGCCCTTCTAGATGTTGAGATTGTTCAGTTTTAGGATGGGGTAGTCGTTACCACTGATTACAATTTTCATTCATAATTGAAGTGTATCAGTGGTCATATTTTGGCACAATATTCAATCATTTGATCAGAAATCTACATTGAAATGCGTAAAAATGACAATAAATGCTAATGAATGCTATCTAGGGATTGCATTAACATACAATTCACCTAACGTGCATCAGAAATCAATTGCTCCTACACTTAAGCATGCCATTTTCGAACCTCTATTTGCATTCACACAGTTCAGCTAGTTCAGCTCGGTGGAACGCAAATTCGAAAACTGCTTTCTGCGTCTAACTTTTCCACCATCACAACACCCTCTGTCAGTTTCTTGATCCAATATTTGAGGGGGTTCGGTGGAATATATAATGTGCTAAACCTCACTTTTTTGTGTAAATTGAGTTACATGTATTTTCATAATCCTTATCCATCACTCTATATGCATTCACACAATGGGCCGTATGCATAAAAAATAGTAATTCCTTTTTCTAGCCTTTTGCTTGAATCCATATGCATAAAAATTAGGAATTGCTTGCAAGCACAGATTCTTGCTTGCCTGCAAAAACATTTTGAAACAAAGGTTGTTCTTGACAACCTGATTGTTTGCCCGACGTTTGCAGGTTTGTCCGGTATGACAAAAACATCATACACTCCAGAAATAATCAGTAGAATCATTCCTCGATGGTCACATAAAGAAACATCCATAAATGTGTATACATTAGTGAAGTGATCTTTCGTAACTCCCATGACAGGAAATGCTTCTCCTCTCACGCGTAATATTTTAATACATTATACGAAACCCTCCTTTGTGCTCCCATGAAAGTAATAGACCGTATACATAAAAACACTTGCTAACATCCTACAAGCCAAAGATGGATTTCAAGCAATTGCTTTTTTTCGTATGCATAACACTTTGCTTGTGTTCAAACCGTTTTCTTGCCATTCGTGAGCAATTCCCACAAGGTCTCCACAACCATACAATAGCAACGTCACGGCGGTGCGAACAACAACAAAGGCCAGATCCGCACGAGTCGAATACGTATGGGAAGAAGCCTCCCCTCTTCACAACTCGCGGTCAACGTACATAAATACATTTTGAAAGACGCAATGTACCTCCAGGAATGAGTTAAATCTTTAACCCCCTTCCTGAAATATTTTCCCCCAATTTCTTGATATACCAGAAATAGTATTTCTTGATTTATCCTCCTTTCGTGCAGCTTTGGTTTGGTCTAAATACGAGCATGGACATGTTTTAAACTCGAATGTCGTAATTAAGCAAAAGCGCTCAAGCTGGTATTGAGGAGCTTGAAAAAACCCGAGCAAATTCTTGTCAGAACAAAGAAAAGGTTCTTTTTATGCATGCGTTTTTAAGCGATTTCTTTCACCTGTTGCATGAGCTTGATTTTGCTTGACAACCAATTGCTGGTGCTTGAAGCAATTCCTTACAAGCAATTCCTACTTTTTATGCATACGGCCCAATATCAATTCAACCAGTAAGATGGTCACAAAGCATGGGCACCTTCTTCACCGAAATAAAGTACCAACTTTACAGCAGGAAAAAAAGTGCTAGCCTAATTTCATATGGCAATCTCCATGACATGGAAAAGTATGATGCATAAAAAAATGTTCAATTTTAAGCCTAATACACTGTATATTGCAATGTACCTATACTGGATCTGACAACATAGATATGCAACTTTGTCATACTTACTGAAACATTGGATTAGATGCTAGAATATCGTGGCAGAATTAATTCTAGCGACAAACTTTTATGATTTTTGTAATGTGAGATAGCACTGTATTCATCCTATTTTTGGCGCGACGAGGGTTTTTTTTTGGCAATTTCTACAATTTCGATATGAAATTGAAAGGTAGTTGGTAAAACAAGAAGATTCAGCAGACTTGTAAGTATCTATTACAGTCATAATATACAATAAGTCCGCTTATTGCAAATTTTAAAACATTTTTAAACCCTTTTTCAACCTGTGGGTTAGCACTATTTTCATGCTGAAATGCAACAAAAAAAAATAAATACGTAAATACATGTAAATAAAATAAATAAAATAAAAAACCTTGCCCTTTTATAGAAATGTATGTTTAGAAGCATCTCAAGAATCCACTTCATTCGCAAACGTAGCATTTGTGTGATTAAAACTTAAATTTGATGTATGACAAAATTTCATATGGGATTTTGCATGTATTAATTTCAGGAGAAATAATAGTGCTACCGTAGTTGATTTCATGCCAGAGATGACAAACAATTTATGACTTCATCTTAATGTTCGTGCCCTACATTCACAGAAGGTCATTACGCTTTCAGATGACTAAATTTCAAGACACCTGATCAAACAGTGTGATTTATGGATTTCTTTTTTCGCACTTTAAAAATCAATTATCTCAAAATGACGCACTTGTGGGTTAGCACTATATTCTGCCAAGCCCCTCATTCATTCTTTGACCCTATTGCATTTTGTCATCAAAACTTCACATCATGTCCTCATGAAAGCTGTGTTACACGTATTCTTACTCTTTCAGTGTGAATTTTCCCTTAACTTATTTTCACCCTCGAGTTTTAAAGATGATTTATTATTTCTATTTTCGTTCATGGTTTGGGGGTTTTTCAGGCCATCTTGCGATGAGAGAAAGGGGTCTTGTTAGCATTTTAGACAACATCGAAACATGAAGCATTTACAAACTAGCGTTAAGTATTACCAAAACACAAGAAATATTGACACTATTAGGAAAAGAGAGATTCGTAGGTTACTTACAGATCCCCTGGTTCCACCAAAGCCTATGACGCCTGTCGTTTGTTTTGTAAAATGCGCTTACATATTGTCGTATTCCCTATACCCCCTCTATCACTGCTGACCAATGGTGTCCACCCCTGGTTCGGGGGGGGGGGGGGGGCAGTCGCCCTCATGAAAATATTCTGAGGCAAACATATTGCTTTGCTACCCCCTACCCCCGCCCCCCCGCATTAATTTTGGCAACTTGAAAATTCATAAAACGTAATGCCAAAAAAAAAAAATCAATGCAAAGCACGACAAAACCATTCAACTTAAACATACATAATTAATTTACAATTTTGCGAGGCAAACATTTATATTGCAATTTGGCGCTGCAAAGCGCGCCGAATATTATTTTGACATTTTGCCCCCCCCCCCATCCGAAAAATGGATCGACGCCGTTGCTGCTAGCGGCTGAAATCGGAATGTCAAATCACGTCTAGCGCTAATGAACACAGATTGATAGATTATGAATGCGTTTAATGAATTATGGAATATCTGCGGTTAGAGCACTAACGTACATGTATATCTGGCACATTAAAACACATGCCAAGAGCAAACAACAAACAAATACCAAGACACATACAATGAGATTCTGCCAGGCATTTCCCGGTGGATTGTAGGCTTAGATTGCTGACCTTTAAGAGGCAATCGCAATATATCATCTTTTCTTCGAGCTGTCAATAGAGCAATATTTCTTTCTGTCATAATTAGGATTTTATAGCAAACGTCTTTTATCAGGTTAGGTTTTATACGGCATAATAGTACAGCGAAAGGTTATCCACAAACTCGCTTAAATGTGTTAGTTGTTAAGTTGAATGTTAAATTTCTTTTTATTTCTTCTTTTTCTTGCATACATTTCTTCCCCCCTCCCCCACACCCCACCCCCTCCACAGAGCTGCTGGTCTGGTCGTGAAAAATTGTGGATTTAGGATTTAGATTAGGTTTTTTTTTCGCCGACCCCCCTCAATAATTACACCTTTTAAAAGCACTCGATCGTTTTGAATTGCAGTTTTTCAGGGCTTAATTTTTATACCTTACCGCAGACACTAGTAGTAGTAGCGTAAGGATCATGTAGTTCAGATTTGTTTTTTTTTAATTTGAAAAATTATTGAACGATGTATTTAAAAATAAACCCCTTTTTGAAATTGTAGACTACAGCCCTCTGATTAAATAAATCACCCTCTCCTACACACAAGCACCCACACACAAACACACACAACACACATACACACAAATGCACATACACACACACACACACAAACACACACTACACACATACACACAAACGCATATACACACACACAACCACACAACCGCACACACAAATGCACAGTCAAACACCCAAACGCATATACACACACACACAACCACACAACCGCACACACAAATACACAGTCAAACAAAACACAAATACACAGTCAAACAAAACACAAAAACACACTTGACACACACATGCTCACACACACGAACACATATACCCCCCTCCCCTCCCCCCATTTTGACATTGTTGGTGTCCCGCTTTCATCGGGAACTCACACGTTTTATGTGGTTCTAAGTAAAGATACAAATGGTGGAGGAAGATTTGAAGGTGATTCTAAACATGATATTACATCGTCAC
>JZLH01S0066339.1:2278-21730 GCA_001188425.1 Eucidaris tribuloides | reverse complement strand
GGGGAGATTTGTCAACAAGATATACAGAATCCACAAAAGAGCAAAGTCAGCCACGGCCACGGAGTATACAGGTAATGATGTGAAAAGAGACTTCCATGGGTACACACGCCGTCGCTATGAAATTTTAATTAAAAAAAAAATACGTGTAGTCTTAAAACATAATAATCTTATCTAAATATTATGTATAATGACGTCATTATTTGAATCACCCCGGCGTCCTTATTTCCGCAACAATGCTGTGTAAAAAAAAAAGACATCACTAACATCAATAACACACATGCACACACTTCTCTCCATTCGCATTTCGTAGATACAGGCTGATTTGGGGGACATCAATTATCATCCCTTTCCACTAATGAACATTTGATGAGTAATTTGTCATTGATTACTTCCGAGTAATCGACCTAGTCTTAATCTAGTTACTCTGCATGAAGTAACGACCCTGTAACTTAAGTTTGCTTGAGTCCCTAGTACGTAAATACTGAGTCTCTCCAGAGTCACGAACACGTCAGTACTAAGTCTCTCCTGAGTCACTAACGTGCCCCACCAAGCCGCTGAGTCACCAGCGTGTCATTACTGAGTCACCATTGAGTCACAAATGTGTCACTACCAAGTCACTACTGAGCCACTAGCATGTCAGTACGCTCCACTGAAATGTAACTTCTGATCCACAATTGTGTCTGTTCTGAGTCACTCTTGAATCATTAACGCATCACCACTGGGTTCCTCTTAAGCCACTAACGTGTCACTCCTAAGTCACTAGCATGCCATTGACAGTCACTCCTGAGTCACTAGCGTGTCAAATACTACGTCACTCCTGAGTCAATGACGTGCTACTACCTAGTCACTCCTTAGCCACTCGCCGTGTGTCACTTCTGAGTCATTCCTGAGTGGCTAACATTTCACTGCTGAGTCAGTTCATAGTCTTTTCAGAATAGTTTTATGCTTTAAACTAGGATATTTGTGGATTGGGAAGTTAAATCGACTAACATATTCATAATTTTGATTGACAAGTTACCTTGATACCCAAGGAATCGTTGGACAAAACGTCTATGAAGAAATTAAAGAGAAGTATGATTATCACAGAACTATAAGTAAGTTAAATTTACTGTTCTCTCTCGTCCAAGTGAAGCGATTATATATTCTCTTTCTTCAGCAGATATTCTAGGATGATTGGCAGGAGAGTCATGAGCGAGGCAGATCCAAAAGATAAACCAGATAACGCCAAGAGTTCCTGTATTTAAAGATGAAGAAACACGGCTGATCAAATGTAAGCCTGACATGAAATGACCCATATCAAATTTGCTTTTATCTTCCGTCATAGTTGAAGGGAATCGAAATCCATGTCCCCTTGTTTACAGCTTTGCACTAATCCTTGCACGCCTAGTGGAATTAAAAAAACAAACTTAAAACATCAATTGTGATGATACGATAAAATGAGAAATCCCTTTCACGACTTACACACGCAGAATGGGCACATCATTAAGCAAATGAGGTTGAATCATTCATAATCATAGATAGATTCAGATTCATTCTTTTGATTTTCCTCATGGAAATTAATTTTGTCTTTATTACATAAACATACACACTTACATAGATTATACTGCACAATACAATGGAATTATACAATTATTTACACAACACAGATATAGAATAAATAAATAAATAAATTTACCTTTCCAGTCATATTACAAAAATGATTGAACTAGGCCTATATTAGAGTATATGTACACACCAATAAAAATCTTCACCTCTTACAAAGACTTGTGTTGATGCAAATACAGTTTTCATAGAGGTTAACCCCTTTGAATAGATATGGAAATAAGGATCGTATGAATCTTATTGAATTTGAATCATCTCGTAATTTAGTGGTATATGAAACCAAAGATGTTATAGAAAGTAGATATATTGATTCAAATTTAAAATAGATTGTAAAGGTATAGAAAACATTGATGTGATAACATAATCAAAATATACATATTACTCCGTTTATTAAATTGCTGAGATAGACTACACCAAATACAGCACTTGTGCACTGCCCTTCAACCGTAGTGATATTTGCGCTGCCTATTGCCCTCAAAAGAATCCATCTTCATTTAAATATGCCTGTCCTTTCTCCGTGCCTGAGAAACAACTGGTACTTTTTGGTACTAAAAAGTGTGTGGGGAGAAAGTTTTATTTCTTCGAAGTTACATATCAGACAACTTTTGGTTTACTCCTTTTGTAAAAAGCGCTTAGAGACATGCTATTTTGCCTATGTATTATGCGCTATACAAAAATGTTTCATTATTATTATTATTATTATTATTACTAGTATTTCCAGTAAACCACTGCGCCTCTACGCATGACATTGCAATCTTATAGCGGAATGTTGCTACAAGTATTCAACGTGATTCAGTACTTCATTGCTTTCTAAAACCATACGTATGGATGTCCCATAACCCGAAAAAAACCCTAAGAATTATTTTCTGACACGTAAATTGTACACGTACATCTCAATGGTCATTGCAAATGGTTGACTGTGTGAAGTGCAACTCTGCAGTTTACCATTAGAAGTAACCATAGGAGTACAGTTAAAATCTCTATCCTACCTGACAAATAGAAAGCTGCCGGCCAACCACCCAAGAAGTCCGAGGAAGCTAAAAGACCGGCCACTGGCTGTCCAACGACTTCACCCAGAGGTATTCCTGTAAAGACATTTCAAACAGTGTCGAACTGGTGATTCGTCTTCAAAAGAAACACATTAAATTCTCTTTGCGTGCAAGTTCTTCAAACATGCGGCAATATCAAATTCAAATGTCTGATGGCTTTCATTGATAAGAGTCGTATTTCTACAAGACTTCCAAAATCTCCAGCTTACTGTCAAACACTTTCCTGCTACCCGATGTTCGCAACTGGAAAAAGTAAAATAGAGTACCTGAGAAGGCAATGGTGACTAGACGACTTCGGTCACTGGGTGGCGCCCATCTGGAAAGTATGGAATATAGCACAGGAAATGTCCAGCCCTGAACAATGTTTTGAAAGTTTCAGAAGAAAAGTGAAATATCAAATTGTTAAAGGTGATTCTTCTAATCATTCAATGTAAGGCCAGTGGAACAACAACAAAAAAGTCTCAGAACTTGTGGATGCTTTTCTGTCTTCAGTTCTTTATGAACCTATAACGTCTGATGAATTAGGATTTTTTTTTTAATTACTAAACACTTGTTTAAGCCTCAAAAAGAGTATTGTTTATGAAATTCATAATCTGTCATGTTCTGATAAGGTGTTGTTGTTTTAGTATGGAGCTAATTACGTAACATAAAGTACATTAAAATTTAGAATTACCTTTTCGCTTTTATAAGACATCCGTGTTTTAGGCAACGAGGCTCTGATTTTCAGTGAACTTAGTTGTTAAAGCCTAGATCATATTTGGCCTACGATGACCTTACGGAGCTCGTAAACTTATTGTCTCTTCCATATCGTACTAGCTTTGACTGTACGATTTTCGTATGATTTCACGGGCTCCCTACGGGCATCGCAGCCTCTACGATTTTGTGTAGTGTGAAGTTTGACATATTTTTAAAAATCGTAACCCCATAGCCCGTGGACTTATCGCAGATGGCATCGTACGATCAACGTAAGATATCGAATCGAGGCTGTGCGCTGATCGTACAGTCATCGTGCGATGTCGGCTATTGTAGTGGGTACTTGAACACTCAAAATGACACAATAGCTATACACAATCTCTGTGCAGCCCCTGCATGATATCGAACGATATCTGTGAAGCGGCTGAGGAGACTGCATGGCTTTCGCGCGATCTCTGTACAATAGCTGTACGATCTTCGTACAGCCCCTGCTCCTGCCCGAACTCAAAGACCCGTTCAAGAAATCGCACGGTGCTCGTAGGTAATGTGAACACAAACGTCGTAGCCCATAGCCATCTGCGATGCCCCAAAATCGTACGATAAATCGTAGATAAAGTTTTCACACGGCGTCCGACGTGACCTAGGCTATAGCCGATATCGTACGATGATTGTACAATCAGCACGATTGTACAATCAGCACACCTCGGTGCGATGTCCCTGCGTCGATCGTATAATGCAATCTACGATAAGTCTACGAGCTACGGACTTACGATTTTAATAACATTGTCAAATTTCACACTAAAGCAGGCGTCACACTGTCCCGAAGTTGAGCAAAGATAGACACACGATTAAAGAAATTTTCAAATTCGGCTTTGATCGTATAAGCATCGGGCTTTTCGTGAGAGCATCTTAAGCCCTCGTGTAGGCATCTTACTTCCTTTAGCTGTTGACCTTTTTTTTTGTTTTTCAAGTTCGGGTCAGCTTCGCGCGAAATTGAACATTTCATATTCGTGTGGCCATCTTGGTCAGTTATAGGACAGTGTGACGCCACCCTAAACAAAATCGTAGAGGCTGCGATGCCCTTGGAGAACCCGTGAAATCGTACAAAAATCATACAGTCAAAGCTGGTCACCCTAGGGAGATCGTACGATATGGAAGATACGATGAGTTTACGGGCTCCGTAAGATCATCGTAGACCAAATGTGACCTAGGCATACGAAGTTTGGTATGACATCGTCGGTTACCACTTACTTCTATGAGGCCTGCCACAAACCGTGTGATGAATAGAGCAGTCACACCACTGCGAGCAGCTAAGGGCGTAAACAAGGTGCAGACGGAACACGTGAAGTAACCCAGCCCGTACATCCAAATAGCCGCCTTGCCGTGCTTGTCGGCGTAGAAGCCGGCTGGTAGCTGGAGAATGACGTAGCCATAGAAGAAAGAAGCTAGGATCAGTTCCTGCGTATGGGTGTCCCACGGAAACTCTCCTTCCTGGAAGAGAGAGAGAGAGAGAGGGGAAAGAGAGTGAGAGAGAGAATTGTGTGAATATCTGTCAAAGGCCAAATTTTATTAAGATTTGCTTCAATTAGGCTTTGAAATATTCCTTTGGAGATTAATGGCCTAAAGAGTCGTCGCCACAGAGTATTCATTATAGACTGTGAAGGAACAACCGACACAAGGTTCAGTCACTCCTGATGCTCCCTCCCTCTCAAAAAATGTGATCTAGTGGTGCAGAGAATGATTGAAGTCCTATTTATGGGCCAGGCGAGGTTTCCTAGGAGGGTGTGCTACTGGTATCCTGATTACCAGCACTGTGTCGGGTTGTCTGCAAATAAACCGTCACCCCCATTTGATTTCGGGAAAATCCAATGAGAGGTTAGCTGGGTACCTTGGGAGAACTAAAAAATCAATCTATAAAGGCGTCGGCTGTGGAGAGCCAATGCCGGCCATTAGGGACTTTTGTATTGTCTTGTCTTGCATTGTCGTCTCGTATTCAGGTATTCTATGAGTACTCTAGACTATCTTTCTATAGGCCTACCTTTCTTTCTGATGTTCCGTTGCTGTAGGGAGCTTCGCATGTTTCCGCCGTTGAATTGATGTTGTCCTTTGTGCTGTAGGTGCTATTGACCATGGCAGGTATGGCTACACTCATCGTGACCCTTGACATGAATGCAGACGCGAAGCCGAAGAACGCCAGGTAGGCCAAGACATACCTAGCCGAACATAGGGTGTTTGGTGGTGCTGCGGGAAGAGTAAAAGCGCAATAGTGAATTTAAATTCACGTCCGTCAAATGAAAATTGTTATTTCTTCTAAAACGTCAATGTTAAAATACTACAAACAATTTATCATCATTGGAAACATGATATTCATAAAATGTATAATCTGATTGTCTAACCCCAGTCTGCGAAACCACGTATTGATTTTCGAGTGAATGTAAATAATTTAAATAATTGTGTAATAAAAACAGTTACAACTAGTAACACCTCAGGTTTGGTACGGAGAATTCTGATTTACAACCCATCCCCGGTTTTATCAATACTTGTACAAAAGCATTAATTATTCAATCAGGAATTAGGGGAACGTTCAGATTAATTAACTTCAGTTCCATGACATTATGTGATTTACCAAAATATTAGCGGAACTGGTATCCAAGCCATTGTTTGCAAACTAAGAAGGTATTTTAAACTCGACTGGAAGATTAATTTTCTTAACTTCCGGAATTATGATATGAAAAGTTTTATTGCTCAGCTCAAAAATGGAGTGGAAATATCGGGAATGATCCCCTTTTCCCGCAAGATCGCATCCAACTGGCTTTGATACCAGTAGCCCATACTTCTTCTATTCACCACTAATTCACCTGAATACATGAACGAGTGTGTTTGTGTGTGTGTGTGTGTGTGTGTGTGTGTGTGTGTGTGTGTGTGTGTGTGTGGTGGGGGGGGGGGTGAGATTGTTTTCTTTGTAATTAAATCGAGCAATTCAACTGTGTCGTAGTCAATGAGTATGCCTCGGGACTTCTGCGGTAAGTTAATGTCCATTTTGTCCACCCAACAACTTTTACTTAAGTTTCAAAATCTCAAATATCAGTAGCAAAATTTGAGACTTTTAGCATTTGACCTTTGAAATCTCTGAAATATAATCACTTGATTGGTGCATCGTAGTACTCACTTGACCAAACTTTCATTCAAATCAGATGAGTGTTTTTTGTTGTTGTTTTTTTTACTATTAATTACATCTGAAATAAGACATGTACGAGGTTGTGTGACCTATAACCTTTTAATTTCAACACGTATCAGTTCGTCGTTGCACTGCATGTCATGGTAAGTGAAGTGGATTATTATCTGCCCCTCATGCAGGAGAGCCTGGGTTCGATTCCCATTAATAATAAGTAGCAATACAATTCCCGTTATGCGCATTTTTGTCCTGTTTTGCATCTAGACGTATACCTGGCAAAAATAGAGTAATTATAAAACTTGCAAGGCCCGAGGGAAGAACAGTGTCTATCACTGAAGAGGTACCCTTATTTGGTAAGACGTTAAAGGTAAATGACATGATAGGTAGTTGTCCTCAACTTGGGGTAAATCTTTTCTCGGATCAAGTAAACTGTGAATGGATTCTATTGCGAAAATTTTTTTGTCAAATGTTGACTCATTTTGAAAAGAACTGCCATCAGCATGCTTTGTGACAGGTAAATTTGTTATGTAGCTTTCAGTGGGATTGATTTCTATCAGGGCACGAGAGTAATTCAGCACTAGTATGTTCATGCTTGATTCCCCTTAAGTAAACAAATTCTAGTTAAATCCTTCCAGCCAGGAGATACATTCCAGATGGTGTTTGTACAACTTTTGACCAGTGTAGTTCTAGAGGTATTTTTTTTTATTTCCCCCAGTCATGTTAATGCCTTTTAAGATTATATTCTTATATCACATTTAGAGTCAGTTAACGGACAGACAACCTGTAAATTACCATGACTTATTGCTAAACATACTGTGTCATCCAGACTGTGCTGTCCTATCCAAGATATTAACCAATGGCCACCAAAGGCCACATTTCACAACGCTGTATCCTCAGAATCCTGCACTTTGGTCTACCCATCAAATGGTCGTAGCTTTGTCCGAACCTCCAGTCCGGTGACATAATCCGCTTCAAACAAATAACATGCAACAATAAAATAATAATGTCAGTTGCCCCTAAAAATAGAGTCGAATAAAGTCATACTTTAAACATTACTGTGCCATTTACAATAACAGCCCGACTGCAGGTTTGCCAGTACTTACTGATGTTTATACTGTACAACTTTGTTTTCGTTCACCCCCTCCCCCCAAATAATAGTTCAAGCATAAGAAGAGAGAAACAGAGAATCTAGAGCAATACGGTAAATTATACAGTAATGTTTAAAGTGTAAAAAATATAAACGATGGCGTTAAGCCCTTACGGGATCTTGTTCAGAATTCTTCCGACTGTTTCTTGCTTCTAGAGTATTTGCTAGATATCTCTCTGAATTTCTTTCAGCATGTATCTGAGCGATAGCAGTTTTGAATCCGCCTATTTAGGAATTGCACAAGAAACAATATGAAATACATCAAAATGCCCCACCCTGTTTACTCCTTATAAAAAGCAGATAAGGGTCAAAGTGATAACCCTAATTTGTGAGGTACTTTTTGTGAGGTACGTTTTCAGACGTTTGTCTGTATACCATGACCTAGCAGTAGTGACCCAAATGCATGATTTGGAAGCATCTTTTTAAATCGAACGTGTTATGTTCTCCTCATACCTCAGATACAGTATCGGTCACAATTTACCCACTCAAATGCGCGCATTTTGCGCAAGACATTAGCGCCACCTACGCGATTGTAATGGGATACATGTCTCGCGAAGCTTGCGCGCGACCTGTTGAAAGGTTACACTTACTTACGCACAGGTTACTGCAGGGGATTCGCGTAAAGTACGCACACTTCCCGCGCCGGTTACGGGTAAGCTTCGCATAGCCTGCGCGCAACCTTCGCGTATATCGTGCGTAATACACGCGTTGCGCAAGGTAGGTTAAATGTGACCATTACTGTAAAGATTTGAAGATTCTAGAGAAGGAGGAATGTGAAAACACTGAGGTTTATGAATGAAATAAACTAAGGGCACTGTAAAAGAATACAACAAACCATTCCCATGTAGGCTTACATTTGAACCTACTGCTTACCATTTTTGAACAATTGGAATATATTATTATGATTACGGTTTTTTTTTCGATTTTGTTTTGGAAAATGCAGAAAACTAATTTCATGTGAACAATAAAATACACGCAGGTTTAACATCTTAAACACGCAAGCACCCCATACACACAGAAACGAATATTGAAAATACTTGCACACGCACATTTTTGGTTAAGTCGTATACAACTACATTAAATATGTTGTTTAAATAAATAAATTACAATATTGAGACAAAACGATATTTCTTGAACTGGAGAGTGGTCGACAGAGTTGCAAAAGGTAATCATGAGAAAAACATCCAGATGTTCGCTACATGAGCAGAAAAAAGTACGAATAAAGAAAATGAAAAAAAAATTAACACGTTATACTCCCCAGGGAGTGGAAATGGTGCACATCTTTGTGCAGGTTAGAACTGTATCCCAGTGACCAGGGTAATAATATCCAAGCCATAGAGACTAATCTCATCGGTATTATGCGCTACATAAGAATGGATTATTATTATTATTATTATTATTATTATTATTATTATCATTATCATTATTACACTCCAATGAAAAATATTCCCACTTATTGTCGTTGGTCATCAATAACTTATCATTTACAACATAATAATTATGTATGTATGAGGTAATGTAAATATAAAAATCAAAAAACGACACGCACCATGATAATTTCAGAGATCGAGATTGGATAAATCACAAATAACGGTTAATAGTTCAAGCAAGCACTTAAAAGGGATTGCACTGCACGATCCAAGGCCGACGACAAAACGTTACAGTCCGTCGGTTTCTTAGACATTCCGTGAACGGGAATGAAACTGAATAAACATTATAAATGCGCTTGTAACTTTTATTTTCTTTTTCTCTTGCTGTTTTGTACTTTTATATTGCGTAGGGAGTAAGGTTTTAAAACACTGTTGGTGCGGGGCTAAAAACCAGGCGTGTTAACCAGGGAACTGGAATTGTTTCGGACTAATGTGTAACCTTTCCAAATTTACTGATTTACTGTAAAATCGCAAATGGCTTCAAAGACAATACATTTAATCTCAATTTATTTGTGTTCATGTGTGTATTCATTTTACGATAAAATGGTCATTGGTATGAACTTCAGTGAACATTTGTCATGTGGAATTAAAAGATATTGGATCGCGAATTGTCTTCTCGCGAAACAGGTTCGCCGATAAAGTACCTGAGTGAAGTCAACACCTGGGAAACAGGTTCGCCGATAGCACTTCAAAGTGTTTAAGGTAAAACACTGCTTTAGTTATTGCTCAACACCCTGAAACCACGTAGTTACAACGTCTACACAGATCTTGATATCGTGATCGTTATCAAACAACCACTTCACCTTTGACATTATACTCCATACAGGGTGGCCCAGAAAGAATGCTATATCTGCGATTGCTAATTTTTTCAACATCATCTGCAATATGTCATTGGTTTTTGTTTCAGTGGTTAGAACATTCTTTTTCCAGCAATAAATTATGATACCGTGATCATTGATTTTGAGTAATTCGTTTGGATCCTGCGGGCATTTTTCCGAGGCAATGTCGTTTCTCAAATTTGCCAATTTTTCAACAGCGGTGGTCATCGGAACACCGAGATATTCTCGCGTCCCAGCGTGCCATAGCAGACAAACCGCAATGACAATGGGAGATGTAGCTCACATCGTCTTCCTTATCAAAGCGGGGGCATTCCTGTGCTTTGTCTCGACTGAGCTTATTCTATGGCACGCCGTAACGCGAGAATTTTTCGGTCTTCTGATGATCGCTGGAGTTGAAAAAATAGCAAATTTAAAAATTCAGAAAAGATAGCCCTAAGATCTAAACACCTTGATCAAAATCAATGATCACGGTATCATTTTGTTGGAAAAAGAATGTTCTAACCCATGAAATAATCACCAATGACATTTTGTGGATGATGTTGACGAAATTAACGATCGCAAGTGTAACATTCTTTCTGGGCCACCCTGTATAGGTCAGTACGTGCTAATCAATTCCAATCGGTCTGAGCAGCCGAGTGTTACTTTCATTATCGCGAGACCTTACCACTATTTGACATTGCAAATTAATATATTGAATACAAAGGACAAATTTAGTGATAATTTTACGATCTATATATCTATGATTGGGTTTATTGTAGACGGAAGTATGCCTCAAGTCAAATATTTATACATAACTACATCTTAGAAATTAATAGTTTTTTTTTAAAGATATACATTATAAAGGTAGGTGGATAACAAAGGAAATTTACACTCCATAGTATGGAAACACAACAACACACTCAGTTAAATTAATTTCAGTGAGTATTAAGGAAAAAAGGGAATGTTTCAAATGGAAAGAAGTTGATAGTATTGTATTCAACACCTAGCCAACAGACAGTGGCGTCAGAATAATTGGCAAACTAGCAATGTATTGGGGAGATCCAAGGAGGGGGGGGGGGTGTAAGGACCCCCCACCCCAGCCCCAATGCATTGTGATTGATTCCGACGCCAATTTCAACTTGCAAATTTAATGTCATTATACTTGTAAAAGCATTATCAAACAGCAAACTCAGCACTCCAAGGATCTTTGTTCATCGAAAACATTGCCTTATCTATGCTCATTATGATACTACAAGGACATGTTTCTAATTGTCTTTCAATGTTATTTAGTCTTATTTAAACATCATTAAATTTGGGATAAGCATGCAAAGGACACTCCCTGTTCGTGATATCATGACTTGTTTTTATTCTAATTATTTTGGCGCCACAAGATTTGAGGCTGAATCTCATTTTCGGATCTGATACCGTATTAACAGCTTGGCGGAAAGAAAAAAATATCGATTCATGGTATCTGTGTAGTTCTAAATTATCTGAATCCCCCTACCTCTTATACTATCTAAGAGGTACAGGTGGAGAAAATGCACAATACTTCCTTTCCCCCTACACTGTGAATCATAGAGGTGTCGATCATAAAGGGGATGTGGGGGCAGTCGCTCTGCAATGATAATATATGGGAGGCATATCGTTTTACCCCCACTAATTTGCACAACATAAACAAATTATGAATACGTAATGCAAGCATATGTTTAAAAAGCAGTTGCAAGGCACTACAAAACAAGAAGACTGAACATAAAAATACTACTATAAACATATCCAATATTCAATTTTGCGGCGCGATTTCAGTTTTGTACTATATTATGGTATAGGAAGCAGCTGTAGCAGCAGCACCATAATCGAAATAAAAAAAAAACATAATAAGGTAAATGTGCAAACATATACATTAAAATTATTTATCAAGATACACGGCTCGGAAGTAACGAAATAAACATACGTCCTTATAGAGTGTTTTTTCAAACATTTTCTGACCAGTAAATGCCTTTCACAAATACTAAGAAACTTACCTGTTAGTTTTGACAGTAAAGGTTTATTCTCTTCTTCGTCATGGTAATGGTTGCTGAAAGATATATCTTTGGAAAGTTCGATCGAGTGACTGGTGTCCTTTCGCGCCATTGTAATACGTAAAATAGTACAAATATGGTCTTAAACGGAACAAGCTAGTCGATTGCCACTGGAAGTCGGTAGTACGATAACTTCTTATTGAAAAAAAAAATAAAACGTAAACCTAAAAAAACGTAAAAGGCAAAACTTTTAGTATAAAATGGTACCACTCGTTCATCAGAGGTAAAAAGTGGCGTGTTATGAGATACCGTCTTACCGCTAAGTGTTCGGTTATATCCGGTATATACATTCCCTCATATCCTCGTGCTTCGAGGTGAGAATTAAATGACAATGCGCCTGCAGTGCACCTTATTGACCCAAGTTGATAAATTAGTTTACTCTTGATAACCGTATTCTACTTTGGCCTTCGAAGTTCGTGTAAATATGTACGACGAGACACGAGGCGACATCTTGGGTTCGTATACTTTGTGCTTAAAAATTGCCAGGTGAAAATACTCAAAGCTTTCAAAAATTGTATCCTATATGTGTCGACAAAAATATTCATTATTTAACAAAGAATTTGTGATCCTACGTTTTGGCAAAAATAATCAGAACTGATCGGACATCAAACAAATAACAACATCCTGATTTTAGTAATTTACAAAATCTTATACCACCACCACCACCACCACCACCACCACCACCACCACCACCACCACTACCACCACCACCATCACCGCCGCCACATTTTCGCTCAATATCCCCCTGACAGCCTTTGGATTAAATAGTCATTACTATGATGTCACTAAAGAAACATTTACATAAATCATGTGGAATTATTTTAGGCGGGTGCTCGTAGTACTAGCAAAATATGTGAAGGCACATGTATTTGGATTTTTAGAGCAGGGTTTAACAGGGTGCAAAAATGTTTTGAAAAAATGTTTGAAAATATATGATGCATATTTTCCCTACATATTTAGTGATTTGGTGATGTATATATGCCAATAAGCATCAATAACAGGAAACATATATTTGGATTGTAGGAGACATTGAAACTCGAAGGTGTCGTGGCTTGTATGAAGGTCGTGGCTTGTCGTATGAAGCAGTAAAATTAAAGTTTGAATCGTGCATGTCGCGCTGTTTGCATCCTAGACCAAGACCTGTTATCGCCATGAGATATACGTGAGCATGAAAGAGCGAAATCTTTAATTGTAAACCATCCCTTTATTAACAACCAATGCTCATACTTTGTGCAGGTGTGATGGACCCAAAGATGAAGGGGAAGGGGGAGAATAAAGGTCGTTTGACAGTCCTACAGGACTGATCCAATACCAAAGTGTTTATTTTGGTAACTGTGTAATATGTACCCTTGATCTATACAAAATTGTTAAGATATTGCAAGAAATACGATTAATTCCATATGGCGTTTTCAGCACCTGCTGCAATTATTCTTAAGAAGTTCCTGGAACTGGCCGTTACACCCCAAATTCAAAAGGTTCCCATAATAATGACTTAATACATATCACCTCGAAGTTTAAATATTGTAAAGCTTCCCAGCTAGCACATCATGTTATCGTAACATTTCCAAGTGGTTTCAGCAATACTTCCCAAATAATATTTCTAGTAACGTTTTTATAACATTAATGCAACATTATAATCCTCATGTTTAATATTTTTTTATAATTCTCAGTTCAAAATGTTTTAATGGTCTGCTTAAAAAAACGTTTTTCAAACATCGTAACAACGTTTTCAAGAAAGCCCCCCCCCCCAAAAAAAAGAAACATTTTAATTATCTCTTTAGAATATTATTTTTCAACGAATTTTATAAAAATGTTATGTTGATAATCACAAGACATTTAAACATTTGAAGAAAAAAATCATAACTTTTAGCTAACATTATTATGATATTTTTATAGTGTTTTAGTGCTATCTGGGTTTATAAGCATGAATTCAATGGTATAGAACGTGTCAATATGTTTGAGTATGAATAGAAATACACGTGAATAACTCACTGGAGAATATTAAGACGTGTGATCAAGGAACTTTGCACCCCGGTCGTTGAGAAATGCTCGCTCAGCAAAATATTCGGGTCGATTGGAATATCGTAAACACAGGGCTGTGTCTATTTGACCACATGTCATTAAAAGATAACAACAATAGTTTTGAACTGACGCCAATGGCGTTAGAAGGCAAGGAAATATAAAAACTGCCTCCTACCGGTTCACTCCAGCTTAGACATGCAAAGCGAAAAGGCTCCAACATAGAGGGTCCACGAATCTGAACGCTATAAACCAACTAAAACGCTATAAAATCAACTTAAACCAACGTAAACATGTTTAATTTTATATCATCAAATACTTATCCCGCTGAAATCACTGTGCAATAGTAACATGCGTGATTTTCTTTTATACCGTATACTGAGTGTCCCAGGAAAAAACATACTTTTAACACTTTGGGTGGTGGGTTGTTTTGGACTTTTGTGAATAACCTTTCAAAAATGTACGCTTTTCTATATCCAAATGCCGTCTAGGCAAGACATTTTAACTCATTTAGTTGGTTCAATGTGTCTTCAATTTACGATGAATATCAGTGGTAGGAACTTCAGTGACGTTTGGCATTTGAATTAAAACGTAAAGAACTGATTGTCTTCTCAGAGCATCGGTGGGCCGATGGCACCCAAAGTTTTAAAATGGCCCCAAATAAATATTATTTCAATTTGTTGAAAAATGTTTATATATATGTGTGTGTGTGTGTGTGTGGGGCGGGGGTGGTCGGTTAAGGTAACCCTAACACACCCGCACTACCCCCTTACTCCACAAAGGGTAGTAGGGTGGTAGGGATGTGTTAGGGTTACCTAAAGTCACCACCCCTATCACCCCTCCACCCCACCACCCCACCACCCCACATCCGCACCACCCAATACCCCCAACACTCCAACCACCCCTCACTCCACCACTTCACTACGCCCTCACCCCAATTCACACTAAATCAGAGAGAGCTTGAATCTCTTGTTACAGTGTATATCCAACATCTGCGCAACCTAATTTTCATGTCCTTTACATAAGTGGGCAGTCCTCACTCATGAATAATACAATTTCAAACTTTTTGGTGTTATGTGAAAAAAGAGATTTTCATCTTTCAATATATAAACACATTTTTTAAAAATATGAAATAATATTTATTTGAGGGCCATTTTAAAAAGTGTATGTTTTTTCCGGGACATTCAGTTTATTGGTTAGTGTGTAAATCCACTCATCTGCATGCAGTTTGGAGCCAACAAAAGAAAACAGGGAGCAGTATTTAAATGACACGATATCACATAAACGTTATTAAGATGAAACTATTCATATAACTGTCAACATTCTGTCTTTTTTAATTCATGTAATTTACGTAAATCACTAATCACATGCGGTGTTCCCCAAGGGTCCATTTGAAGACGACCACTCTTTCTTATACAGGGTGGCCCAGAAAGAATGCTACGAGTATGATCGCTAATTTCTTCAACATTATCGGCAAAATGTCATTAAGTTTTATTTCGTTGGTTAGAACATTCTTTTTCCAATAAAATGATACCAAGATCATTGATTTTGAGTAGGGCGTTTTGATTCTAGGGCCATTTTTCGGAGGCAATGCAATTTCCCAAATTTGCCAATTTTTCAACGGCGGCGGTCTTCGGAACGCCCAGATATTCAGGCGTCTCAGCTAACCATACCGGACAAACCGCGATGACAATGGCGACATAGCTCGCATCGTCTTCCTTATGAAAGCGATGGCATTCCAGCCCCTTTGTCATTTCGATTTGTCCGGTATGGTTAGCTGAGACGCCAGAATATCTCGGCGTTCCGATGACCGCCGCCGTTGAAAAATTGGCAAATTTGGGAAATTGCATTCAAAATGGCCCTAGAATCAAAAACACCTTACTCAAAATCAATGATCTTGGTATCATTTTATTGGAAAAAGAATGTTCTAAGCAAAGAAATAAAAATTAATGACATTTTGCCGATAATGTCGAAGAAATTAGCGATCATACTCGTAGCATTCTTTCTGGGTCACCCTGTATACATTAATGACATTGTCAAGTTAAAAAGGCGCGAGGCTGTGGCCTTTGGAAACTAACTAAATTTATTCAGGCAAACTCTCTCTACTAACGGCTCTTGACACGAAACATGAAGCGCGTCCTCTGTGGCACGAAAACAATAGTGTTCTTCGCAATAATACCCGAAGAGTACGGAAAATTTGATCGCAGTTAATATCACTTAATCCTAGGTCACATTTGGTCCACGATGATCTTACGGAGCCCGTCAACTCATCTTATCTTCCATACGATCTCCCTAGAGTGGCAAGCTTTGACTGTACGATTTCGCACGATTTCACGGGCTCCCCACGGGAATCGCAGCTTCTACAATAATTGTTTAGTGTGGAATTTGACAAATTTTAAAAAATCGCAAGCCTGTAACCTTATCGTAGATGGCAACGTGCGATCTACGCAGGGACATCGCACCGAGGCTGTGCGCTGATTGTTCAATCATCGTGCGATATCGGATGTTAAGCCTAGGTCACATTTGACTGCGTACACCGTACGATAACTTTATCTACGATTTATTGTACGATTTGGGGGGCATCGCAGATGGCGACGGGCTACGATGTATCTACGATCATCGTGCGATTTCTTGTACGGGGATTTGAATTCTGGCTGGTGCAGAGGCTTTACGATCTTCGTACAGCTATCGTACAGAGATCGCACGAAAGCCCTGTAGTCTCCTCGGCCTCTTCACAGATCGTTCCATATCGTACAGAGATTGTACGATATCGTACAGAAATCGTACGATATCGTGTAGGGGCTGCACAGAGATTGTGTATAGTCATTGTGTCATTTTGAGTGTTTAAGTACCCACTACAATAGCCGATACGTACAATGACTGCACGATCAGCGCAAAGCCTTGGTGCGATGTCCTGCGTAGATCGTACGATGCCATCTACGATAAGTCTACGCGCTACGGGAATACGATTTATAAAAACCTTCTCGCTAAACAAAATCGTAGAGGCTACGATGCCCTAAGAGAGTCTATGGAATCGTACAATAATCGTTCAGTCAAAGTTTGTTTCCATACCGTGATCGTACGATATGAAAGATACGATGCGTTTAGGGGCCCCGTAAGGTCATCGTAGGCCAAACGTGACCAAGGCTATTTGGGGAGGGGCAAAAAAAATTGTACGAAGTTTGCAACCTCGTGGGGTCATCGTACGATCCTTGTACAGCTATCGCAGGATTCAGGCAGGTGCAGAGGGTGTACGGAGATCGTACAGCTATCGTACAGAGATCGCGCGATAAGCCTGCAGTCTCCTCAGCGTCATCACAACTATCGTCCGATATCGTACAATATCGTCACGGGTTGCACACAGATTGTGTGTAGCCATTGTGTCATTATGAGTGTTCAAGTACCCACTACCATGGCCGAGAAGTGGAGCGGGAAGCCAATCTGAAGTTCATGGGTCAAATGGGCAGGTGCTCAGCCGGTATCTCGAGCTTCTTCAGGAGTTAATCCCGCCCGCAACATTGAATTTTATCCATAAGCCCCCACAGAAGAAGCTCGAGAAACTCAGTTGGGCCCCTCCCAACTGAACCAGGAGCGAGATTTATTCCCCGCTCCATGATTGTGAAACCTCTAGTATCGTGACGGTGCGTAGTTGGGGCGTGTCACTTAAGAGCCCGAGGAAGGGGCACAGAGTGAGATGGGTGAACAATATTATACCGGAATGTTGATGAGATGTTGGGCAATACAGTAACATGGGCAGAGGGTTGATTGACATAGCATCATGGACGTGACTCTCACAGTCTCGTTTCTTCTTTGTCACACCTCGTATGCCATGCATCTGGGCACATCGGTAGCATTGAATTGCGTATCATTATTGCCGTTGATGGCGTTTTACAACCCAAATATGATATCATAAATTTACATACTGTGTGTATCAGTCGTAATATTTTGATCTGTTAGTGTCTGCAGTTTATATAAAAACGATTGTTTTGTTGTTTTTTTTACTGGGGATCAACCTGGGGTTGTCATGGCTTCTTATGTTGTTCGTCCGGGTAGAAGAGAGGACTGCGGTACTATTTACGCACTTTTAAAGGAATTATGTCGACTTGAAAATTGTACTGATGGATTCGTGTTGTCTTAAGACGGTGAGTTTAATATTTGCTGGTGTGTGTGTGTGTGTGTGTGTGTGTGTGTGTGTGTGTGTGTGTGTGTGTGTGTGTGTGTGTGTGTGTGTGTGTGTGTGTGTGTGTGTGTGTGTGTGTGTGTGTGTGTGTGTGTGTGTGTGTGTGTGTGTGTGTGTGTGTGTGTGTGTGTGTGTGTGTGTGTGTG
This sequence comes from Eucidaris tribuloides, assembly GCA_001188425.1. Lineage (NCBI taxonomy): Eukaryota > Metazoa > Echinodermata > Echinoidea > Cidaroida > Cidaridae > Eucidaris > Eucidaris tribuloides. The sequence continues at coordinate 3,393 of JZLH01S0066339.1, read as the reverse complement.
TGTGTGTGTGTGTGTGTGTGTGTGTGTGTGTGTGTGTGTGTGTGTGTGTGCGTGTGTGTGCGTGTTTGAGTGTGTTTTTTGTACTGGATTATCAATTTGAGATATCAGAAATGCAAAGGCTAACAATGATAAAGATAATGAAACAGAATCAGAGTAGAAGTGGACATGACAAAGTCCAGTCTGATATACATAACTCAAAGCCTAAATTGTAGCAGTTTTTGAGGTAAAAGATATACGAGTCTTATATGCATGTATGCCAAGTGTGTCACTGTGGTCAAAATCTAAGCCCTGAAAAAAAAAAAAACTCAACAAGTGCTTTCAAAAAGTGAATTCAATGAACTACCATTCCAGTTTCCCCTATAGATTGCTGTGTCGTAGACCTCTTCGTCATCGGATTGAAATCATATGCTGATTATCACCAGTGTATATTTTGCTAATGACAGCATAATTGTCTAAATGTTTTGTGTTCTAGAGTGTCTATTTGTCCATTGACACTATCATGCATAGGTCAGTTGTCAAAGTTTGATATTTCTCTAAATGGTGGTTCGACAATGTTAAACAGTGCCCAGATTTATAAAAAAAACATTATTACTTACGTGAGACAGATAAACACCAGTGTAATATTTTTCAGTGAACCAAAACAGAGTTGATTGAATCTCGATGTAGTTATAACTGAAAAATAGGTAGGTAGTGAGAATAATTGCCTGACTTTAGTTTATACTAAAAATGCCTTTTTTTATACGAGGGGAGTGAATTGCAAACCAATATTATATTTACCAAATTTGAGTTAAAGTGTTGTCATTTGTGTATGATACATAGTCATGATATACACTAAACTGATACACACCGTATCGTAATGAGAGGAAGGCAACTATGATAAATTATATCAAAATATCTATCTGGTATTCGGTGAGACAAGAGTATAACGCATCAGAGCTGCAAAAACATTATTTTTTAGGAATATCCGCATGAAAGGTTTTTGTATTTCACAATATTTCAATATCTTTTTCTTCACTATAATAAAGGCTTATTACTAAAATTAATTACTTTCAGACCTATTTTCGAGCGTAAATCAGCTTATACTTAAAACAATTCTGTACATATGAAAATGCACC
>JZLH01S0066331.1:69831-83512 GCA_001188425.1 Eucidaris tribuloides | reverse complement strand
AATAAAAATTACCACTACAAAAATCTTGTGGCGGTGAAATTGCTGTGTGTCTTTATTTGATCAATTAAGTACGCTATCAAAAGAAGGATACTTACATAATATGATAAAATTTGCAGTACTAAAGTGAGGATTATCAATTGTCTTAATTATAAAAAAAAATGATGTAATCTTTTAAACACATTGCCCTAAATGGCTCTTCTCCCATGGCATCATTATAATAATCTTAGCTTTATTTCGTGATTCTGAATTGTTTTAACAATCTTGCATTGACAAATATTTTCAGCAGGAGAGGAATACTGTCTTTAAAACTCATTAACAAATCTTGCCAATTACCTACGTTTTCCGTTGTGTACATAGAGAAAAAACACTAATTTTGCAAATTATGGACAGACATGAGTATTTAGGCACGTTTGTCCATCAGCAACACGACGATTGATAACCATTTTGTTAAGGTCAGCAATCATATTTGCAGAGTAAACAGATAATTTTCCCGTTAATACAACCAGCCACGCTTGCGGGTATTGGGTAAATATATCGGTTGCCTGTTGACACGCGAGTTATTTCAGCTAGCCCTGGCAACGTTGATATCAATAATGGAAACCTAGCGGTTATTTTTCCCTCCAGCTTCTGAAGCTACATAATGTGCCGCGTCTGTGTTAATAAAACAGTAGAAGAAACCTGTCGGTGCAACCTGTTGGTGAAAATGCTTTCAAAAAAATGACACTCCCCTCCGCAACAGGGGCGTCACTAGACCATTTTGAATGGGGGTGCAGGGATGACAAAAATCATTTTTGCCTGCAAATCGTTTGTTTTCCAAACCAAACAGCATCCGATAAACGGGGGCAAGGGACCGATGACGTCAAAAAATGCCTGACCCCCCCCCCCAAAAAAAAATCCCGCCCAAACAGCATCCGACAACACACTTAAAAATCCCGGGTCAGACTGACTCTGAAAAGAATCCGCTGGGGGCACACCCGGAAAAGGGTCAATTTTAACCAAATTCCGGGTCAATGTTGACGAAAATATGAGTCAAAGTGACTTGGATTTTGGTCAAATTTCACAACTTAAAATTCCCAAATTTTCCCAAACCGCTCGCTCGCGGAATAGATATACATTTATGTCATATTTTGATAAAAAATTCTCTTCAAACAGGTTTTGCTACGATTAAAAAAACTTAAGCGTGCAAATACACCCCAAAAGACCACAAAGTGAATTTACAAATAAAATTTCACAATTCCCAAACCGCTCGCCATCGCTAACTCCGATCGCGATAATACGTGAGATATACATCAAGGTTTTCCCCAACACAAGCCTAAAAAGTTGGCCAAGTAATAACTGAAAATACCACTCAATCAAAAACTAATCTACGTAAAAATATTAGTGCCCGCCCCAAACCCTTTTTGACATAACTAGTGCCCTTTGGCTTCCCCCCCCCCAAACAAAAATACAGTTCCGCCGCCCCCTGTCTACACTGTAGCATGCGCAACAACAACTTGCATCTATCGTAAAGTTATGTAATAAAACCTGCCGTGGCCCAGTAAAAACTAATTCATAATAACGACAATTGCATACATTCGACAAAGGCAGCTCTTGGCAAAAAAAGTGTCAGAGGATCCCCGACAGACAAACAATACATCAAGTTGCATTTTCCGCATGAACAACGGTCAAAAACAGGTTAAAAATCTCTAATGCAAATAAAATAGTCTGGTGCACGGTTGCAAATAAACACACACATCAAGACGTGATATCGGGATATTCATCGATAAGACATATCAAGCCACCAAACACGACAACACAGTCTAAAAAAAGAATTATCAACGACAATCGGACCATTCAAAGCGAACTAATATCGATCAAGACCACAACGAAAAGGTCCATGATCTGATCTCATAAACGGGGTTCAACGTGCAGCCGACAATAAAACATGTCAGAAAAGACACGATATTCGCTTGATATAGCGAAAACGTTTTAAATGCTTTAGATTTCGACATCTCCTCGAAATCTCGATCTCGCGATCTTTTCGTCACAACATCAAAGAATATAAACACTAATCGTCATCAGCGATCATGGATACTGAATGAAAATGCGGGGAAAAAATAAATCGGTCGGTGAATTCAGTTATTCACCTCCATCACCCCAAGGGGTGATTTTACCAAACCGCTGAAAGTTAATATGGAAGTTGGACAAAAATAGAAAATTCACCCGCAATGACCACGCGATTCTAACTCCGCCTTGCTGTCACTAATTCGTTTTGCGTTGACATAGCCAGGTGTTGCTACTGGACTGGTTAACCGCCACGAATGTGCTGGCGCATTAACCACTAATCCGCAACGACATGCCACTCGACTTGTCCATATTCCGACACAAGTCCTTTGTTAAAAGGTACGAACTTAAGATAAGAAAGGACAAGAAGTAAGGACCTTTTTCAGCGCACCGTCAGAAGAAATAAAATATTACAAAAACCGTTGTTACACCCTGCTCGAAATAGGTTGCATAGTCCTGAAATACGAGAACGCGATTTTTCACTCTGCAAACATCAATAAATCATAAAATCTGTTGTAAGATCCTCTTGAAAATAAATTTTTTTTACCCAGGACCACTCAACACATAGACCTCTCCAGCGGCCCGCATAACACAAATCCTTATACCTTCCTATCTAGAATGCCGACGCCTGGCAGAAACCAAAATAAACCATTTCTAAAAAGTCTGGTATGACCCGGCCGGATCGAACCCACGACCTTCCGATTGTGAGGCGGACGCTCTATCCACTCGGCCATCACACCGGTTGACTACAAATGCGCCAGCTGGTTATCTTCACTAATCTGCACAATCATGCACTTATCAATTACAAGAGCCCAGCCCATCACGGAATTAGCAAGAAAATCAACATCTTTTTAAAACAAAGGGAAATGAGTATCAAAAATCAAGTCACGGACTTTTTATTTATACAGTGATAATTAGGAGGTACTTCTTCTTAGTGACACAATTATTACAACTTAGTAGCCTTCCTATAGTTATCACTGCAGCTTCAAATGCTCTGAAAATGTAACAATGCAGTTCTCATGTTAACGGATAAAGGATTAACCCAAAATAAATCACTTTGCAAGAATTATTTCAACATCAAAAATCTTTGTATCCTTGTAATCAAAGACCTTCGCGTCTTCAACTTAATAGACTTTTTTGTCTACAATATCTATGTAAAAAGTTACTGCTCTTTAGATTTTACATACAGTTCGAAAATTGTTCAATGCAGTATCGTCATAAAATGCGTGGCATTGTACTTTGGAGCACGGCGCTTTAAGAATTAAACATGAGATTCATTTTAATGTAATATCAACTAAAAAAAAAGGGTTTTCAAACTATCTATGAACAGATGATTTTCTGAAATGTTACTCTACCGTAGTACAGAAGAGAATAATTAAAACAACCAACAGAACGACTTCGTTTTTAACAAAACCTCTACACAAAGCACTAACCTAGAAATCTATATGTGGGACAATGACTAAATTGTCCCACTGCACATTCACCTGTTTAAACTGCCAATCCTTCAAACTATTTGTTACATTTGAAGTGAACTATTCCATAATGCGAATGTAATATGCTTTTACCTGAAAACCAAGGAAATTGGAACTCTGATATAAGATTCACCATCATCAACCAATACTCCAGATTATCTTCAAAACGTCACGGTTGGGGGATGGCACGATGGCCTATCACATTCTCAGGCATTCATCCACTCTTCTTATTTAGCCACCATCTTTTAATACGTCATCGCTAAATGCTCCAACATCGATCTTACGCCTCACTTAATGGGACATCCGCCAAATCGTGTTTTAACCCCAATTCGATTGAAATAGAATTGGCGAATAATGAGCTAGATGCCAGATCAGACGCCTACATTTCATTTAGATCCCTTTTCAGGAAGTGGAAAACGTGGGTACAAATTTTGACATTTCTTCTTTTAACCTCTCACTTTCATTGACAAAATGGTGAGTTCTGTTGCGTAAAATGAGGTGTTAAACTTGACACCCACGGCGTTTCTCAATAAAGATTCCAGAATAGTTTTCAACACCCTAGATATTAAAGATAATGCTCTTTGTGTTTGAAGTAATTTATTGGTGTTTAAATAATAGTGTCGAAATTGTACACCTCCTTATGCCGGGCAGACGAAGTAATTAGTCAAAAAGATGTGTCGTGCGATAATGCTTTATGCGTACATACTTGCGCAGATGTCATGGATTCAAGCCAATCTAAATCGTACATTGCATCAGTAGCAGAGTTGCCGAGTTAAATCAATGGCGATTTAAAATCAATGATTTAAATTATTTTAACCATTTAAATCATTTTGACAAATATTAGTGATTTAAATCATATAGGCCTAAATCGATTTCTTGATTTAAATCGTGTTTTAAATCACCCCTTAATTCCAAACAAAAATTAGTAGATAAATAAATAGATAAATAAATAAATGAATAAATAAACAAAACATTCACCAACCCTGCGCCTCATAGTACTTACCAATGTGTCCCCATCCTCCTTCTTATCACCCTTTAGGTACAGTCGGCAGCGATAATATCGAAATGCGCCCGATAGGCATAATCGAATGCGTTCTCCCTCAAAAATGTTACCGTCGGAAAATATCAATATTTCTCTCAAAGCGTCCTTGCGACAAACCACTCACTTTTTCACATGTTTGCACATTAAACTTAATTGTTTTGACATGACGCTATTTTGCCGTCAGCCACATTTTTTTCACACACTCAATGGTTTGATAATAATTTTATCGGGCAAGTCATAAGTGGCCTGAATTGGTGTTTGAATAGATGTTGTTCCTACAAGGCAAACATAAATGCCTGAAATGGAAATTGAACACATAGTTTGCTTGAGTACAGAAGCAGTAATGTAATTAGCTTCTATAATTTTCGTTTCTTTTTACATGAAATGTCACATGGGATCCACTATTTGTCAAGGTTCATTGTTCTCGGGCTGATCTATAAACAAATAACTTTAAAAATATGTAAGTAGCTTAAAGGCGTGGCATCTCTTTTTCATGCCTAAAAAAAACTGGTGTATGAATGAAAATACCATTTAAGAACCCTTAGCAAAGTATAATAGCGAGAAACTTAGTTTGGTTAGACTAATAGTGGACGTTAGACATTGAATTGAAATAAAGCATTAGAGATAATCCCTATGTAGTCTACTTTCAAAGCTTTACATTACATGGGTATTCATCATGCATGATATGATATTTATTTACAATTACAAAAGTGTGCCATTAATTCTAAATATCGATGTACTATTTTTACATACTTCGAGGGTTTTTTTTTGTTTTGTTTTTTACATCTTCAACATAAGCTTGAATAGGTTGTCAAAGAAATAAGCCTCTATTCTCCGTGAAATAACAGTACGTTACTATGTTTACCTGCCAAAACAGAAAAAAAAATTACTCCTGGAATGTGTGTGTGTATTTCTGTTTCTGTTTATGTGTGCGTGTTTGTATGTCTGGTGTATGTGTTTAATTGTGTGTCTGTAATTTTAGAAACAATTTGTTCTCACTACATTTTGTGTATACGTTAGTTTAATGTCTAATCGCGAAGGGTTGGTGACACTTTTTAGGGGGAAACACGACCACTGAACTCTGACACAGCTTTTGTTAGAGTTCAGTGCATACGGCATTGTAGATACGGTGTCCCACAGGGGACACACGGATAACATTTGTCTCGTAATCTGATTTAATCGCCAATAATCTGTCAGGTGACATAACAGATATATCGAACGAAATACACGGTCATGTCCGTGGAGGCATGCACCCCCGAGGCACGAGACGCACGTGAGAGGCCCCCGGTATCCCGAACGGAATGGTACCCCAAATGGCACATTATTGATAGCTAATTTGGGTTTTGTAGAGACGGCTATACACCGCGCGACGCGACGAATCAGACGATCTTGTGGCGATTTTTCTTTAAAAAAAAAAAGATAAATAAATACTTAAAAAGATGACGTAATGGTATTGATAAACATACAAAAATCATCAAACGTTGGGAAATGGTTTATTGTCCATGTTTTGTGGTAATATTTATCATCTGAATTTTATAACTTGTAAACCACCTGAATTCGATTTTTTTTATTTCAATAAATTTGTATTGATACCTATGAAGCATGCTATTTTTAGCAGTTAGCACACTAAGCACAGCAGATGTGCATGTGATTAGTCCAGTCTCAATGTTCTCATTTTTTGAGTACCAAAACTTTGCTAATTATGTTCTTAAATGAAAGCACATAAAATTTCCTTTCCTGTCATAAAAAACAAGATTCGGTTTATCATGTTAATTATTGAGAAAGTTTTGAAGTCGGTGCATTCAGCATAGGTTTCATTGGGGATCTTTTTTTTTACTGGCGTGCATCCTTTGTCGCTGATGATGCGACCTGCAACTAGAGATGTGGCGTCACTCATCTTCACATTTGCCAGTCGCAATCCAGTCGGAAAACTAGTCGTACCCATTTTAAGTTAATTTTACCAAGTACCTTGTCAGTTTAACTAACTTCGTGTAAAAAAATTAACACCCATTGCCGTGTGGTAAACATTTTGACCTGTTGTTGGGTACTAATTCTTCAGAAAATATGATACCCCCGAATTATGTATGGAACTGCTAGTGATGTTATTCATGCATAATGTCATTATTAGCTTATTTATACGGGACAAATATTCAATGTTTAAAAGATGAGTTGAGGTCGATCATTTTATACGATCGATAATGAAATGTGTTTTGAAAGTATAGAGAAACAGTTCAATCTTTTTGATCACTGTGTGCGAAGAAACTCTCATCACAAGGCGAATCTCCACCACACCTGCTCGTGACCTCACCGAAATGGGTAATTTCGAATATTTTTTTTAATCAAAACTTACTCAATCTTCCTGCTACTACTTTCGTCCTTCTATTTTTCATGGTCCGTGATGTACTTCTTCTCTTCTTGTCTTCTAATTAAAATTTTGGACATGTAGTTCAATGACTGACGTTACGGTGGTAAAAGTTCATAAAGTTCATTCCTTTTGTTACACCTAAATATTTTGAATAACTTCTGTTTGCGCAGATAACTGTCATTCTACTCATCGTAAAAAGTACGAGTATTCCTTAACCTATCGATGGTATACCTTAGAATTCTTGTTCAAAACATACCTGACAAAATTCATTCACTGTGTGCCTTACGTCACTTATGGCTGTTGAAATCACAAAACACATGATGTTTTGTTTGTCTATTTGTTTGTTTTTCCCAAAACCCATCACCTTACCCCCACGAATTTGGTAATCTAAACATTGTCTTGCGTCAAAGCTTATGTCCGCGACCAGCCCTGAGTTTACGCTGCCCCCCACTCATATAGAGTTAGTCGCTATTGTTAACTAGTTATTATGCCTTCACCGTGCGTATCACGTGCAAGCGTAGGCGTTTCATTCTTCTTCCCCGTCTACTGTAGATGACGGTGAGTCTTGTTGCATGATGACGTAACAGTCACGTGTTCAACTTAAAGAGTGCTAATGCGTTGTGGGTGTTTATTAAACATAGAAGCACACAAGTTTAAAGTCTCGTTTCAATCCAAATATTAGTTTGTCTGAGATCATGTTAAAGGGAGATTTCTCAAACATGCATGCGAAGATACACATACACACAAACACATACGTACATATGCACCAACAAACAGACACTTCAAAAACATGCAGAAATGCATACACATAATACTCATATTATGGTATGTATATTTTGTTATATTGAGTATTATCATGGAGATTTTTGCGAAAATATATTAAAAATCATAACATATTTCAATAGCATTTGTAAAGATAAAGATTCACTGTCACTAAAGATCTTGCTGTTTTGTAGCATCGTTTTTCTTGTAAAGTATATGGATGATTTTTTGGACAGCCCACCCTCCCCAACATTGGAGCGATATACCCCCACACCATCCCATCGGATTTTACACCCTTCCCTTGATGCCTTGATAATTTTTGCTCGATTGATTTCAATGAAATCTGGTATTTAGTATACACCAAGTATAGAGTGTATAGAGTGCACCGATACGAATAACACTGAGGAGGGTTATTTGACAGTATGTTTGACCAACGAAAAAAGCTCTTTCCAAAGTGGCAATATCCTGTTGGCACGTAAGGTCGCCAACCTTTTCAAATATTTAACCACACCTACCTTTACTCCTGGATTTACAGTGTTGCTAAATGTAATGTAAGACACGGGTTAGAAACAAATTTCAATGGCGCAAATTAATATTCAGTAATGCTGAAAGTATTGTGTTCACATTTGCACACCGCGAAATGATCTTATCGAGGAAATCCAATAAGCTAAAAACATATAGTGTAAAGATTCATATGACTCTACACCTCGGACAAAATCCTTGGAGCTGAAAAGTCATGTGTACTGAAAATAAGGGCTGTTGGAATTTAGAAAGAATGTATTGTATGAATTTGAATTTTATATAGCCGTTAAACTAGTTTGATTCCCAGACCTGATTCGTGTATAAAACTGAATGGCTGCTGATCGAAGCTTACAATGTCAAAAATTCACACCGTCCAATGCAGTTGGACGATCTTTGCTACGGTTGAACTCTATCAAATTCAAAATTAGTGGTTGAAAGCTGCATCCATGCAGTGTTTGAAACATAGACTACTAGTACAACAACTGGACTCGGTCCAATTTTAAATGAATTATCGGAAAAACTTTACAACGTATGAATCCCAAATTTTGAATAGCGTATGTGAACGTACCTTTCTTTAGTTGAATTAAATCTGAGAAATACGGTTGGGTCAGCAAATCAAGAATACAACCTTTAAGTTATTTGTAAATCGCAAGTACTACCTCTGACATTTATTTCATTTTTAGTAGCCATTCCAGTGTCCCAGTGGCGTCCTTTAATCACTAGATGAACACAATACCACGTCCACGTGTCTCGCATACAAACCTATGACGTGATATTTTCCGCAGGTCGATGCTACCGTGATATTGAATGTTCGCTTATAAACGGCGCGATGTTTTCCATCGAGCCATCATCGTTCGTCATTTTAAGCATATCGGCACGTTTAGTGAGCTATTGTGTGCTTAGGGCAATAGGTGAGCATTTTGTCAGTTTTATTTTGATTTTGCCGATTTTTTTTTCTTTCTCGAGCGCGGACAAAAACTAGAACACCGCATGACTGGTCGTGGTGAACGCGGTAACTGGGTTGTGACCAACTATAAACAAAAAATGTTGATCTTGATCGAGATTTATGTCAAACGTCATTATTTTGTTCTACATCACGCAGGCAAACATTGTTAAAAACATGCTCAACTGACACAGATATCGTAAACACAAAGGAACATTTACTATAATCAATAAAACCTCAGTACTTTAATTCATTTTGTTTTTAAGGGTCTAAGGGTGAAAAAATGTCACAGTTCGACCGCATTTTTTTGCAAAGGTTTTCGTTCGTTGCTGTACAAGAGCTGTTTATGTACCCAGCTTAGTAATTGAATGATATCAAGCATATGGTAGCGTGGTGATAACTGCTTTATAGAAGAAAATGCCATTTAAGAACCTATTTAGCAAAGTATAGGAGGTGTAGACCCAGTTTTGGTGGATTGATAGTGAGCGTTCGATTTTAAATTGAATTAAAGTATTGTCTTATACCAAAATTCCTAGTGGGCTCTCAGACTCTTGCCCTGCATGTATGTTCATCATGGAAATTCGTTTGCATATTGCAAATGTGTAGATAAATATGACATATTTTATAAATTGGTCTAAATAACACTGATTATATCATCATAATTAGTATAAAATTGAACCCTTAAAACCAGCAACAACACTTGGGAAGTACCCACCATGTAACTTCCTGTCCTTATGTATGATATGAGAAATTGAAAATATATACATGAACATGACATACTTTGTGCATTTGTCTAAATAACGTTGATGATATCATTAGATTTAGTATAAAATTGAACCCTTAAGACCCTAAACAACACTTGGGAAGTACCCACCATCTTCTTTTTGTGTATGCAATACTCTTATAGTCATCCAATGGCTTTAGATTGTAAACCGTTACAAAATGACTAATAACGCTAATTTTGGTAATAAACAATGATCTTACTGCAGGGTAAGTCGTACCCCTCTCGTACCCGTCCAGACACTGTGGCTTACCACACTGTGTCATCGTGACCTTGGCGGTTTTTGTGAGTAACTATCCATATGTCTAAACAGACACAGGGTTGCTAGACAATAACTTCTGTTTTCTCAACTTTTCCTTGTTTAAACATCATACTATTGTCTGACGAATATTATGTTGTGATATTTTGTTGTTTATGTTTGTTTGTTTGTTTTTTGAAGTAGCGGAATGTTGCCATAGGGATATGACACTAATGGTCTTAAAGGCATCATTTAATCTAATCATGATTAGTGTCTTTGATAATGTCTAAAAATGAAAACTTGTCAAAATTGCAGTTCATTTAGTGATTTTAAAAAGGGAAAATCCATGAGTGACCATACCAGTTTTCCCACACAGACTACTGTGGTGTATATAATTTATGTCCACCGGGCATTAATTAATCTGCCGATTTTTATCTTTACAAGTCATATTTTTTAGTAACAGCATAACTATCTAAATTTTGTGTTCCAGGGTGTTTATTTGTCCATTCAAAACACTATCATAGATGTAGGATATCAACATTTGACAGATTGTGTTGTCTGTCTGATTATTTATTTGTTTGTTATTGAACTTCCACAACGTTAAGTCGTGTCTTAAACACACACGGTGTTGTTCAATATACCCCAGATACCAGGGTTGGCTCTTCACTGTCTGTTGTTATCTTAACACCAATACAAGTTACACCAAATGTAACAGCTTTGACACCAAGAATATTGAACACCATATATGGTAGCCATATTTGGTAAACACACTTGTATGTTATATTTAACACATTAATGCTTATAAGGTACAGTTAATCACAAGGTCCACATTTTTTCAAAGACATTTTTTCGAGGGACTCTTCACAATGACGTAACTGAAAAGTACCTTTAAAGTACCTTTAAATCACATTTATTCAATTGTGACCGTCCCAAAAAATTATGATCACGACCAACCCATAAAAAGTCCTGAATACACCTCTGGTAGGGTAACGGGGACATACATGTAGTTCACTGACAGTTCTATTTTGTACAACCGGCGAAAAAAAAATATTTGTAACATATCGCATACATCTCTGAAATTGTTGTTCTTGACTTTCCAACCTACGTAACCCTGCAATGAACGTTATCCACTACTAATGCGTGGTTCGTACTTCCGTAAAGTAAAGCGAAATTTCGAAATTCGTCCACTGACTTCCGAAATCAAGAATTTGCGTTTGGTTTAATGAATTAGACGTCAAAGTCAGATGAGCGTAGAGAGTATCTGTGATCTGGGGATAGATGCGAAGCTTTTTCATGATCAGAAATTAGAACAAGAAAGGATTCCTAACATTTCTGATCCATTTTCATATTCGGATTACAAACTGTTATAGTTTTCTTTCGACATGAAATATACCCACCCGCTTACTGTATGCTCAACTCGTATGTACATGTAGTAGATACGTATTTCAGTCCTTGTATTTGGAAAAGAATATGATTGTTTCCTATTTTCAGCGTGTATAACGCGGCGAGTTGTCGCGAAATGAGTCACGGTATATTTCGATAAAGGACATTAACAACAACTCTAAGGAAACAAAAAAAAACAATGTCGTTGTAGAACCATTTCTGTCAGCAATAGCAGAAGCTAATAGGCGTACGCAGGATTTTGCCAAGGGTGTGTTCATACCGCTCAGTCGTGGGGGGGGGGGGGGGGGGGTATAGTTGACGATTTTGTTTACCCCCCAAACCAAGGTCGCAAAATTTCTTCCGGTCACGAGCTCAGCCCTCCGAAAACTCGCATCAGCTCAGGGGATGGGGGGGGGGGTAAGTGAACGAAAAAAAAAACTATTCCCCCAAATTCCAAGGTCCCAAAATTGTTTACCCGGTTAGCCCAGCCTTCCGAAAACTCGCGTCAGCGGGGAGGGGGGGGGGGGTAGTGACGATTTTTACGTCAAATCTTAGGTCAAAGTTTTTTGGCCACGTCACGGCCAGCATCGCGAAAACTACGCTCCCAGATCCAAGAAAATTCAACATTTATTTCCATGTTTTCAGGTTATTTTCACATTTTCAAACATCCCCACTTTTGACAAAAAAGGGTGTGAATATACGTGGATAAGGAGGGTGATTGCGGGGAAAAGGGGGTGTGTTGGGAGTGTTAACAACCACCGCCCGCCCCGCTTTGGCAAAAAGGGGTTGTTTGAAGCACCCCAAACACCCCCCCCCCCTGCGTACGCGTATGAGCAGAACCATTTGGGGAGGGGGCTAATGAGAATCTTTTGGATCAACAAAAGGTTCTTGTCAGAACCGTTTTGAACAAAATGGTTTTCATACAAACCTTTTTACGTAAAAGGCCTCTGATAAGCACCAAAATTGATTCTAAAAATTGAGAACTTTTTGGGAACCCTATATGTTTGTTTCTCCTTTTTATTTCGTTTTATATGAAGACTCGATCCTGCTTTTAAGTATACTGTAGTAAATATAATTATTCTTATACAGTTGTTGTATTCACATCACCTGCTTTTTTTATACCAATGTGAGTAAGAACAGCCCAAGGCCTGAATCAAGTCCCTCGCAAAACGAAAAACTAATAACTAAATAACTATTGAATTAACTAACTAAATAAATAAATAGATAAATGATTAGAGTACGTATAACATAACTTCTCTGTTACTCGTTCATTACAAAAGAGGCGTGTTTTGTTTGACTTCATGGGTGTTGAAGTTGTACATACTATCTGGTATCTCGGGAAACACCGTGAATGTTTAACTTGATATCAGATTGTTAAACTTAAAACTCCAGAGTTGCTTAATTGCTCGAATTTCGAGATTGGTCCGTGATGTTTACTCATGGTGCTCGAAGCCGTTTATTTGGTGTTTAAGTAACACCCGGAGTTTCAAATGTAACACCACATCTAGTATTTATATTAGAAAACACCACGAGTGTTAAATTAAACACCCTACTTTATGCAGTGTAAAACTTACGCATTCTAAATCTGCGGTCAGATGTATGAATTGATTTTACACGGCGGACTGACATTTTATTAACGTAATATCAAAGATACGGGGAAAATGTCAGCACATCTGCCAAATATATTATGATAAGCAGGTCTTTCTGTTAAATGAGCATGTGTCGCTATTTCGAGTTTACTCCTATCTGTATCTATGAATAGGTTCAAATAGACCTATATCATCACTAAAATGCGTTTCATTGAAAGCAATTTATAAAATCAACCTATGAATTTCAAATCTAGGTTACCAGTGGCAAGTGCATTTTATCAGTGTGTGAATGATCAGATAAAATCTACATAGTTTTCATCGACGTATTAGAACTGGATTCTAGGACTGTAAAGAGAAATGTAGACTTTTATTTCTTTAATATTTCACATGTTTTCTTTTAAGTTCTGCAGGTTTAAATACGATGGTGAATCGCTGAGATTATTTGTGATAAGAAAATTAGTTCGATTCCTATGTTTTTTTAAGCAGAACTATATAACGAACGTATTTGATCCGCTGTCCAGAAAATGTAGAGAAAATGACA
>JZLH01S0066331.1:54409-66979 GCA_001188425.1 Eucidaris tribuloides | reverse complement strand
CACACACACACACACACACACACACACACACACACACACACACACACACACACACACACACACACACACACACACACACACACACACCACCACCACCACCACCACCACCACCACCACCACCACCACCACCACCACCACCACCACCACCACCACCACCACCACCACCACCACCACCACCACCACCACCATCATCATCATTGCCACCATCGTTATTATAAATAAACTGATAATACGGGACATAAATAAGATGAGTTTGTAATAAATTCGTCTCTGTTAGATGTAAAACAAGCGTTACGATGTCATTACTGATAATGTAAGCTGTTACTCTCCACTTTTGGTAGTGTATGCTAGCTAATTTGACAGGGGGATCTTGAATAGCTTAGACCATGTTGAGCTTACCGAAAAACGTATTTTGTTCTACTCTACTTACTTCGAGCATGTCGAGTGCGATTGAAAAATGTCAACTTTATCCCAGTGATGGTGTAATACTATACCATTTTATTTCAATATGATCAGTTGATTTGTACTGATTTGATGGTCTTCATCTTTCGCCACTGTCTCTACTGGTTGCCATTTTATGATCTATTATTTACTAAATAAAAAACGATTTCTTTTGTTATAACTTATCGATTAACATTGTTCCATATTTTAAGATAATAGAACAATACGTCCCTTTTTTATTTGACGGTGATTGAATAAAGAATCATTCATTTTCTAGGTCAGGAATGGAATAATTTGATTAATGAAGTCGCAACTTGACCAATGAATGGATGACCATGCAAAGCAACAAAAGAAAACTGCTGGCCGAATGATGTATTTTATCTGTGAATGGAGAGTATCTAAATTACCGAGTGTTGCGAGTGTGTGTGTGTGTGTGTGTGTGTGTGTGTGTGTGTGTGTGTGTGTGTGTGTGTGTGTGTGTGTGTGTGTGTGTGTGTGTGTGTGTGTGTGTGTGTGTGTGTGTGTGTGTGTGTGTGTGTGTGTGTGTGTGTGTGTGTGTGTGTGTGTGTGTGTGTGTGTGTGTGTGTGTGTGTGTGTGTGTGTGTGTGTTCCTGGGTGTTCGTGAGTGTATGCGTAGTTTAGTGTGTATCTGTGTCTTTGTGTGTGTGTGTGTGTGTGTGTGTGTGTGTGTGTGTGTGTGTGTGTGTGTGTGTGTGTGTGTGTGTGTGTGTGTGTGTGTGTGTGTGTGTGTGTGTGTGTGTGTGTGTGTGTGTGTGTGTGTGTGTGTGTGTGTCTGTCTGTCTGTCTGTCTGTCTGTCTGTCTGTGATGTGTGTTTCGGTGTGTGTATGTTTGTGTGTTCGTGTGTGTATTTATGTGTGTGTTGGTGTTGTATTGTGCGTTTTTCTGTCTGTGTTTGTGTGTTCCTGGGTGTTCGTGAGTGTATGCGTAGTTTAGTGTGTATCTGTGTCTTTTGAAGTAATTTTGTGTGTGTATATTTGTGTGTGTATTTGTGTCAGTTGAAGTGCGTGTCTCTCTGTGTTTGTGTGTTTGTGCATGTGCTCGTGTGCCTGTGTGTCTCTCTGTGTGTATTCGTGTGTGCATCTGTGTCTGTTGGCATGCGTGTCTCTGGATGGTGGTGTGTGTATCTGTGTGTAAATATGTGTACATGTGTTTGAGGGCTGTAATGTCGACAAATTGTAAATGGCTGACAGTAAAGTCAGGTGAAAATTGAAATTTATTTGAAATGTCATTGCCCTGTTTGTACATTAAAATTGTCATGCACAGCTCGAATTCGATGGTACGATAGACTTTGAAGATGTTTGTTCTTCAATGGGAAAAAGATTGGCCCTTCATTTTTTCTATAGCATGAATTGATCCGATTGTAGATAAAAACACAGTTTCAGAGACTGGTAAATGGACATTCAAATAATTTCAGTTTTCACGCTGACTTTACTGATCAGCCATTTACAAATTTGTCGACATTACAGCCCTCAAACACCAGTACACATATTTACACACAGATTACACACAACCACCACTCCAGAGACA
Organism: Eucidaris tribuloides; assembly: GCA_001188425.1. Taxonomy (NCBI): domain Eukaryota; kingdom Metazoa; phylum Echinodermata; class Echinoidea; order Cidaroida; family Cidaridae; genus Eucidaris; species Eucidaris tribuloides. The sequence continues at coordinate 64,989 of JZLH01S0066331.1, read as the reverse complement.
CGCATGCAACAACACATAATGCACACACGAATAACACACAGAGAGACAACGAGGCCACACGAACACATGCACAAACACACAAACACAAGAAGAGGACACGCACTTCAAATGACACAAATACACACACACAAACTATAACACACAATAATTAACATACTTCAAAAGAACACAGATGCACACTAAACTACACATACACTCACGAAACACACAGCGAACACACAAACACACAAACACAGACAGAAAAACGCCAATACAACACCAACACACACATAAATACACACACGAACACACAAACATACACACACCCGCACACACAACACAAACACACACATCACAAAACAGACAGACAGACAGCACAGACACACACACACAACACACACAACACACACGCACACACAAAACACGCACACACACACACACACACACACACACACACACAACACACACACACACACACACTACACACACACACACACACCACACACACACACACACACACACACACACACACTCGCAACACTCGGTAATTAGATACTCTACCATTCACAGATAAAACATCATTCGGCCAACGGTTTTCTTTTGTTTGCTGTCATTGGTCATCCATTTCAATTTGGTCAAGTTGCGGACTTCATTAATCAAATCTATTCCATTCCTGACCTAGGGAAAATGATGATTCTTTATTTCAATTCACCGTTCAATAAAAAAGCGGGACGATTGTTTCTAATTATTCTTAAAATATGGCTGGAACAATGTTAATCGATAAGTTATAACAAAAAAAAAATCGTTTTATTAGTAAATAATGATCATAAAATGGCAACAGTAGAGACAGTGGCGAAAGATGAAAGACCATCAAAAATCAGCTACAATCAACTGATCATATTTTGAAAATAAAATCGTTCTAGTATAGTATTACACCATCACTGGATAAAGTTGACATTTTCAATACGCACTCGACAATGCTCGAAGTAGTAGCAGGTAGAACAAAATACGTTTTTCGGTAAGCCCTCAAAAACATGGTCTAAAGACTATTCAGATCCCCTGTCAAATTAGCCTAGCATTACACTACAAAGTGGAGAGTACAGCTTAATTATCAGTAATGACATCGCTAACGCCTTGTTTCTACATCTAACAGAGACGAATTTATTACAAAACTCCATCTTATTTATGTCCCGTATTATCAGTTTATTTATAATAACGATGTGGCAATGAATGATGATGGTTGGTGTTGGTGGTGGTGGTGGTGGTGGTGTCGGTGGTGGTGGTGGTGGTGTGGTGGTGGTGGTGGTGGTGGTGGTGGTGGCTCGGTGGTGTGGGGTGGTGTGTGTGTGTGTGCTGTGTGTGTGTGTGTGTGTGTGTGTGTGTGTGTGGTGTGTGTGTGTGTGTGTGTGTGTGTGTGTGTGTGTGTGTGTTTGCTGTGTTGTTAATTATGGTAAAATTCAGTTACTTGTAGTGTATGTTATATATTAACAAAACCATGTAAAGCACTGAGGATTTTCATTAACTGTAAGTGTTATATTAGCAGCTTTTATTTATTATTGGTCATTTCTTCTTCTTCTTCTTCTGTCTTTCTCCTCCTCCTCCTTCTTCTTCTTTAGCTTTGTATTTATATCAGTGAGGCTGAGACAGCTACACCGCGATGCATAAAGTAAGTAAATGCAAATGCTGATAAAATTTAACTTTTACTTCTTATACAAACCGTTTATTCAAACCTGCACCCAAAAAGTGTTTCTTTGCACAGTATATTTATAACAAGAGGATAAGTCTTATAGCGCTGTCAGGTAGTATAGTATATTTGTAAGCACGATGGGGACGCTCATTCAACGAATGAAACATAACTAATTTTTGCAAAAAAACAAGCAAACAGCATCATTTGCAACCTATTCATGGGCACAGATAAGAATATATAACCGCTTGTGTCCTCTTCGTAAGTTACCTAAAAAGGGCATTAATCATAATCAATAATATTGTGAACATTAACGCAGTGCTTGTGAAAGCATTCAACCCAATTTGTTAACTAGTCTTGTTTTTCCAGTAAACGTCCAATATCGAATCTTTCGTCAGAAATGTACATTAGGCATGTTTCGCCTTCAAGAATTGCTGTAATTTATGTATAGTTTGCAACCATACTTAACAGTGATAGCAAATTAATAAGTTTCCTCAATTACTTTAATCTATTATTATTATCATTTGCAGGTCATGAAAGGACTCATCTACCAGATGAAGTACAAAAGAGAAGCAACTCACCGTTTCAAGAAAATGTAGACGAACGAAAGAACAACAACAACAAAAAAAACATGTAACAACAAAAGCAGCAATCAACAATAAGTGTGTTGTCGTGTGTACATTGGACTTGTCACGCGTATACTTTGAACAAACCCCACGAGTTCTTGCCGCATCCAACGCACCAGCGGATTTACAATTTGTACCTCAGTATAGTTTAGAGTTATGTCAGATCTGGGTCGAGAAGTAATAGAAAGTCGATTATTGGAAATTAATTTTACAATCGTCATATTTTTTGGAAACTCCCAATAACGCTTTCATCCACGCGAAATGAAGTTTCAATGCTTTCAGAACAGGCCTCCTCCTGTTGCGCGGGGAAATGTTACCCACTTTTCAGTCTGCCAGACTAACTTAATTGGTCGTGAACGGCATTCATTTCCACGGGCCCATGGCGTGCAGCGTTTCCTTAAACACGTCCCTTCCACAATTTGCATATATTTTAAACGTTTTCTAATTATTGTTATCTAAAGGTCAACATGAATATTCTACAACAGCTTCCCTCCCACCACAAGCCCCCATCCTGACAGAATGTTTTCGTCGTCCGTTTTGAATGCCCGCACACGCCAAAGTCATTCATCAATACGCTGCCCTCCATGAATTGTGATTATGTAACTCGTATTTGTTATATCTAATTAATGTAAAACTGGGCTGTCATTATGCCATTCAAAATAAGGTTGGGGTGGCAGCGGAGGCTACACTGTTCTGTGCTTATACTTAGTTTTCGAAATCAAATGAGCTAAAAAAGATCGATGCTCTTGTTTTTCTAAAATGAGCCAAGAGGAAGATTGCGATACACGTGTACGCAAATAACGCTATCTCAATAACAAGTATTGTTTGTTTATATACATATTCTACCTTGCAGACAAATTTTTGTCGTTCATGCACACGCAGTGCGAATAGTTTTCCAAACATTTTGAAACCAGGTAGACCAACTTAGATTTATCAATGTTTTTAGAAAATTCTAAGAATCTGTCTCATCCATCTGTTATCATATCTATCTAATTCTATCTATTCTATTTATCTATCTATCATATCTATCTATATAGCTATCCAATCTAACTATCCATCTATCTATCTATCTATCTATTATATCTTTCTATCTATCCATCTATCTATCCCTCTATTATCCATCATCTATCCATCTTATCTATCTATCTATCTGATCTATCTATCTGATCTATCTATCTATTTCTGTGATCTATCTATCTATCTATCATCTATCCATCTACCTAATCTATCTCATCTATCTATCTAATTATCTATCTATCTATCTATCTATCTATATATACTATCTATCTATCTATCTATCTATCTATCTATATATCTTATCTATCTATCATCTATCTATCTATGTAATATCAGTGTAAAACAGTAACATTTTATATACACGAGGATATTGGTTCGATTTTTTTTCTGTATCCGATGACTAACTACATTGGGAAAGTTTTTAATTCCACAATTATATGTCAGAATGGAAAAATCGGTTCGAGGAGGAGTGTTTATCATAATGTCATTTTCCTCTACATTTTCTGGACAGCGGCATCAAAGACGTTCGTTATATAGCGTCTTGCTTAAAAAAAATCATATGGAATCGAACTAATTTCTGTATCACAAATAATCTCGGATTCACCATCGTATATTAAACCTGCAGAACTTAAAAAGAAAACATGTGAAATATTAAAGAAATAAAAGCTCTACATTTCTCTTTACACAGTTCCTAGATCCAGTTCTAATACCGTCGATGAAAACTATGTAGATTTTATCTGCATCATTCACACACTGATAAATGCATTGCCATCTGCGTAAACTAGATTTGAATTATAGGTTGATTTTATAAATTGCCTTTCAATGAAACGCATTTTAGTGATGCAGATAGGTCTATTTGAACCTATTCATAGATACAGATAGGAGTAAACTCGAAATAGCCGACACATGCATCATTTAACAGAAAGACCTGCTTATCATAATATATTGCGCAGATGCTGCTGACATATTTCCCCGTATCTTGATATTACGTAATAAAATGTCAGTCCGCCGTGTAAAATCATTCCATACATCTGACCGCCCAGATATAGAAATGCGTAAGTTTTACACTGCCATAAAGCTAGGGTAGTTTAATTAACACTCGTTGCGTTGTTTTCTAATAATAAATACTAGATGTAGTGTTACATTTGGAAACTCCGGGTGTTACAAACCCAAATAAACGGCTTCGCAGCACCATGAGCAAACATCACGGGACCATCTCGAAATTCGAGCAATTAAGCCAACTTCTCGGAGTTTAAGTTAACAATCTGCATATCAAGCTTAAACATATCACGGTGTTTCACCGAGGATACAGATAGTATGTACAACTTCAAACACCCCATTGAAGTCAAACAAAACACGCCTCTTTTGTAATGAAACGAGTAACAGGAAGCTTATGTTATACGTACTCTAATCATTTAATCTATTTATTTATTAGTTAGTTTAATTCAAGTGAGTTATTTAGTATATATTTTCTCGTTTTGCGAGCGGACTTGATTCAAGCCCTGCGGCTGTTCTTACTCACATTGGTATAAAAAAAGCATGCGTGATGTGAATACAACAACGGTATAAGAATAATTATATTACTACAGTAATACTTAAAAGCAGGACTTTTTTTCTCTTGTGAGTCTTCATTATAAAACGAAATAAAAAGGAGAAAAACAAACATATAGGGCATCCAAAAAGTTCTCAATTTTTAGAATCAATTTTGGCTGCTTTCATGAGCGCCTTTTACGTAAAAAAGGTTTTGTATGAAAACCATTTTGTTCAAAACGGTCTGACAAGAACACTTTTGTTGCATCACAAAAAGATTCTCATTTAGCCCCCTCCCCAAATGCCGTTCTGCTCATACGGCCGTTACGCAGCGGGGGGGGGTGTTTGGGGTGCTTAAAACAACCCCTTTTGCCAAAGGGCGGGGGGGTGTTAACACTCCCAAACACCCCCTTTTCCCCGCAAATCACCCCCCTTATCCACGATATCACACCCTTTTTTGTCAAAAGGGGGATGTTTGAAAATGTGAAATAACCTGAAAACATGAAATAAATGTCTGAATTTTCTTGGATCTGGGAGCGAGTTTTCGGGAGGCTGGCGTGACGTGGCCAAAAAATTTGACCTTAGATTTGACTAAAAAATTCGTCACTACCCCCCCCCCCCCTCCCCGCTGACAGCGAGTTTTCGGAGGCTGGGCTAACCGGGAAACAATTTTGGACCTTGGAATTTGGGGGGAATAGTTTTTTCTCACTACCCCCCCCCCCGCCCCCTAGCTGATGCGAGTTTTCGTGAGGCTGAGCTACGCTGACCGGACTGAAATTTTGCGACTTGGTTTGCGGGGAAAAAAATCGTCAACTTACCCCCCCCCCCCCCCCACGCTGAGCGGATGAACACACCCTTGGCAAAATTCCTGCCGTACGCCTATAGCTTCTGCTATTGCTGACAAAATGGTTCTACAACGAATGTTTTTTTTGTTCTTAGAGTGTGTATGTCCTTATCGAAAATACCGTGACTCATTCGGACAATGCGGCGTTATACACTGAAAATAGGAAATTCATATCTTTTCCAAATACAAGACTGAAATACGTATCTACTAATGCTACATACGAGTTGAGCATACAGTAAGCGGGTGCCGGTATATTTTCATGTCGAAAGAAAACTAATAAACAGTTTGTAATCCGAATATGAAAATGGTATCAGCAAATGTTAGGCAATCCTTTTCTTGTTCTAATTTTCTGATCATGAAAAAGCTTCGCATACTAATCCCCAGGATCACATATACTCTCTACGCTCATCTGAACTTTGACGATCTAATTCATTAAACCAAACGCAAATTCTTGCATTTCGGAAGTCATGTGGACCGAATTTCGAAATTTTCGCTTTACTTTACGGAAGTACGAACACGCATTTAGTAGTGGATAACGTTTCCATTGCAGTGGTTACGGTAGCGTTGGAAAGTCAAGACAACAATTTCAGAGATCGTATGCGATATGTTACAAATATTTTTTTCGCCGGTGTACAAAATAGAACTGTCTGTGAACTACATGTATGTCCCGTTACCCTACAGAGCGTGTATTCAGCCGACTTTTTATGGGTGGTCGTGATCATAATTTTTTGGGACGCGTCAACAATCACTGAATAAATGTGATTTAAAGGTACTTTAAAGCCGTACTTTTCAGTTCGTCGATTGTGAGAGTTCCCTCGCAAAAAATGTCTTTGAAAAAAATGTAGGACTTTGTGATTAACTGTACCTTATAAGCCAATACATGTGTTAAATATTAACATACAAGGTGGTTTACCAAATATGGTACCATAATGGTTTCAATATTCTTGGTGTCAAAGCTGTTACATTTGGTGTAACTTGTATTGGTGTTAAGATAACAACAGACAGTGAAAGAGCCAACCTGGTAATCTGGGGTATATTGAACAACACCGTGTGTTTTAAGACACGACTTAACGTTGTGCGAAGTTCAATTAACAAACAAATAAATATATCAGACAGACAAACACAATCTGTCAAATGTTGATAATCCTACATCTATGATAGTGTTTGAATGACAAATAAACACCCTGCGACACAAAATTTAGAATAGTTATTGCTGCTTACTAAAAAATATGACTTGTAATAGATAAAAAATCGGCAGATTAATAATGCCCGGTGGACATAAATTATAATACACCCACAGTAGTCTGTGTGGCGAAAATGGACTATGGTCACTCATGGATTCTTCCCTTTTTGAAATCACTAAATGAACTGCAATATTGACAAGTTTTCATTTTTAGACATTATCAAAGACACTAATCATGATTAGATTAAAATGATGCCTTTAAGACCATTAGTGTCATATCCCTATGGCAACATTCCGCTACTTCAAAAACAAACAAACAAACATAAAACAACAAAATATCACAACATAATATTCGTCAGACAATAGTATGATGTTTAAACAAGGAAAAGTTGAAGAAACAGAAGTTATTGCTCTAGCAACCCGTGTCTGTTTAGACATAGGAATAGTACCTTCACAAAAAACCGCCAAGGTCACGATGACACAGTGCTGTTTTTTTTTTTTTTTTTTTTTTTTTTTTTTTTTTTTTTTTTTTTTTTTTTTTTCTGGTAAGCCACAGTGTCTGGCGGGTACGAGAGGGTAAACGACTTACCTGCAGTAAGATCAATTGTTTATTACCAAAATTAGCGTTATTAGTCATGTGTAACGGTTTACAAATCTAAAGCCATTGGATGACGAACTATAAGAAGTATTGCATACCACAAAAGAAAGATGGTGGGTACTTCCCAAGTTGTTTAGTGGTCTTAAGGGTTTCAATTTTATACTAAATCTAAATGATATCATCAACGCTTATTTAGGACAAATGCCACAAAGTATTCATGTTCATGTAATATATTTTTCAATTTTCAGTATCATTACATAAGGACAGGAATTACATGCCGTGGGTACTTCCCAAGTGTGTTGCTGGTTTTTAAGGCGTTCAATTTTATACTAATTATGATGATATAATCAGTGTCATATTTAGACCAATTTATAAAAATATGTCAATATTTATCTACACATTTGCAATATGCAAACGAATTTCCATGATGAACATACATGCATGGGCTAAGGATCTGAGAGCCCAACTAATTTTATAAGACAATAACTTTAATTCAATTTAAAATCGAACGTCACTATCAATCCACCAAAACTGGGTCTACACCTCCTATACTTTGCCTAAATATGGTTCTTAAATGGCATTTTCTTCTATAAAGCCAGTTATCACACTCGCTACCATTATGCTTGCTGATATCATTAATTACTAAGCTGGGTACATAAACAGCTCTGTACAGCAACGAACGGCAAAACCTTTGCAAAAAAAATGCGGTGTCCGAACTGTGACATTTTTTTCACCTTTAGACCCTTAAAAACAAAATGAATTAAAGTTACTGAGCGTTTTACTTGAATTATAGTAAATGTTCCCTTTGTGTTTACGATATCTGTGTCAGTTGAGCATGTTTTTAACAATGTTTGCCTGCGTGGATGTTAGACAAATAATGACGTGTGACATAAAATCTCGAATCAGATCAACATTTTTTGTTTATAGTTGGCTGCACAAACCCAGTTACCGCGTTCACCAAACGACCAGTCATGCGGTGTTCTAGTGTGTTTTGTCCTGCGCTCGGAGAAAGAAAAAAAAATCCGGCAAAATCAAAATAAAACTGACAAAATGCTTCAACCTTATTGCACCTAAGCACCAACACAATAAGCTCACTAAAACGTGCCGATATGCTTAAAATGACGAACGATGATCGGCTCGCATGGCAAAACATCGCCGCCTTTTAAGCGAACATTCAAATATCACGGTAGCATCGACCTGCGTGAAAATATCACCGTATAGCGTTTGTATGCGAGACACGGGTGACGTGGTATTGTGTTCATCTAGTGATTACAAGCGACGCCTCTGCGGACACTGGAATGGCCTACTAAATGAAATAAAATGTCAGAGGTAGCTACTTGCCGATTACAAATAACTTAAAGGTTGATATTTGATTGCTGACCCAACCGTAATTCTCAGATTATTAATTCAAACTAAAGAAAGGAGATGTTACTTCACATACGCTATTCAAAAATTTGGGATCATACGTTGCGTTAAGTTTTTTCGATAATTCATTTAAAATTGACCCGAGGTCAGTTGTTGTACTAGTAGTCTATGTTTCAAACACATGCATCGGAGTGCCAGCTTTCCAACCACTTAATTATTGAATTGATAGAGTTTCAACCGTAGCCAAAGATCGTCCAACTGCATTGGACGTGTGAATTTTTGACATTAGTAAGCTTCGATCAGCAGCCATTCAGTTTTATACACGAATCAGGTCTCCGCGGAATCAAAACTAGTTTAACAGGCTATATAAAATCAAATTCATTACAATACATTCTTTCTAAATTCCAACAGCGCCTTATTTCAGTACACATGGACTTTTCAGCTCCAAGGATTTTGTCGAGGTGTAGAAGTCATTATGAATCTTTTACACTATATGTTTTAGCTTATTGATTTCCTCGATAGATCATTTCGCGGTGTGCAAATGTGAACACAATACTTTCAGCATTACTGAATATAATTGCGCCATGTAAATTTGTTCTAACCCTGTGTCTTACATTACATTTAGGCCACACTGTAAATCCAGGAGCTAAAGCGTTAGGTGTGGTTAAATATTTTGAAAAAGCGTTGGCGACCTTTACGTGCCAACAGGGATATTGCCACTTTGCCGAAGAGCTTTTTCGTGGTCAAACATACTGTCAAATAACCTCCTCCAGTGTTTATTCGTATCGGTTGCACTCTATACACTCTATACTTGGTGTATACTAAATACCAGCATTTCATTGAAATCAATCGAGCAAAAATTATCAAGGCATCAAGGAAGGGTGTTAAAATCCGATGGGATGGTGTGGGGGTAATATCGCTCCAATGTTGGGAGTGGTGGGCGGGATGTCCAAAAAAATCATGCCATATTACTTTACTAAGAAAACGATGCTACAAAACAGCAAGATCTTTAGTGACAGTGAATCTTTAAATCTTTACAAATGCTATTTGCAAATATGTATGATTTTTAATATATTTTTCGCCAAAAATCTCCATGATAATACTCAAATATAACAAAATATACCATACCATAATATGGCGGAGTATTATGTGTATGCATTTCTGCATGTTTTGAAGCTGTCTGTTTGTTTGCGTGCATAATATGTACCGTATGTTTTGTGTGTATGTGTATCTTCGCATGCATGTTTGGAAAATCTCCCTTTAAACATGATCTACAGACAAAAACTAATATTTGGATTGAAACGAGACTTTAAACTTGGTTTGCTTCTATGTTTTAATAAACACCCACAACGCATTAGCACTCTGTAAGTTGAACACGTTGAACTGTTACGTGCATTCATGCACAAGGACTCACCGCTCATCTACAGTTAGACGGGGAAGAAGAATGAAACGCCTACGCTTGACACGTGATACGCACGGTGAGCCCAATAAAACTTAGGTTAACAATAGCGGACTAACTCTATATGAGTGGGGCGGCGGGCAGCGAACTCAGGTCTGGCGCGGACATAAGCTTTGACGCAGAGACAATGTTTAATACAAATTCGTGGGGGGTAAGTGATGGGTTTGCGGAAAAACAAACAAATTAGGACAAACAAAACATCATGTTGTTTTGTGATTTCAAAACAGCCATAAGTGTACGTAAGGCACACAGTGAATGAATTTTTGTCAGGTATGTTTTTGAACAAGCAATTATC
>JZLH01S0066331.1:39512-50930 GCA_001188425.1 Eucidaris tribuloides | reverse complement strand
ACTCTATGAATAGATTTCAGTTTGGCCCTCAGAACTCTCCAAACTTGATCAAGATTGACTTTGCAAGCCCTAAGTTACCGTGAAGATGTATAATTCAAGAGCTTTTTTTTTTCGTTCTTAAAGATGATTGTACGGGTAATCTATCAAAGTAAGTTTAGGAAAAGAATGATCATTTGTGAGAAATGTGAGAAATATGACTACATAGCTGATAAAGGACAGCCGTAACTGTGTGACAATGACCTTAAGCTGAAGGCACGTATCAATGTTAGTAAGATTTCTGTTTAATATAAAATCTTTTGCTAAATTTTTTCTCAATAGAAGCAAAAGTCGTCCGAAGAGTAGCTAATCAGGGAGAGAGCTTTAGCGATTTTAATAAGGCATACAGCGGGCGGCGATTAACACACGTCTGGTGTCATACATCGTCACGTAGGCTCAGCTCAAGAGCGCAGCGCAGCGCGCAATCATGGCTTGGTTGGCCATAGCCAAAATCCTTTGTCTCTAATGTATTTATACCTGTTAGTTGCTGGCTTCTATCTCCTTTATTTAAAGCCCTAATGTTTCTCAGCCGATGCCGCATCGCTCCTACCGCCATGTCGCAATTTCTGGTGGCCGAGGTTGACGCGTTAAAGAATATGAAACCAGTTATTCTAAATCAATGTATTGCAGTGCTAGACGTTTTTCTCGCGTATAAGATTGAAAGTGTAAGTGAGCCCTGACACACTGTGATATCAAAGACAGCTTTTAGATTTGGTAAGTGTGAATTTTGTTCTATATCTTATATTATCGTCTATAATTGCCTTGAAAACCACATATCATTCCGTTGGAAATTAATAAAAAGATAAGTCGGGACCTCCACAAGTATTGTCATTGGAAATGTACATAATTGTACATATCTGCCTTGCTAATCACTTCAAAAGCAGGAAATGAAATTCTAAACACGTTTCAGTAGGTTTGCAGGTTGTTTTTTAGATGTCTGTCGTGGGACAATGCAATGCTCTTTGTAAAAAATTGCATGATTATTCTGTCTGAGTTACTGTAGTACTTCTCTTTTAAATCATTTAAGCTGCTAACGCCGTTTCGTCGGTAATTTTGAGGGATCCAAGTGACATAAATCTTGACATAATGTGATATTACATATTGAATGACGTCATTTGATTGTAATTGATATTCCTACTTTCGCATCTTTCGCGTTGGACCATTTTGCGTGATTAACTAATTGGTGTTGACATAAAATTCACGATTTGTATTGTTACTCGGGAAAGCAGAGGTAACATGACACCCTGCTATTACGTTATGACAAACCACAGTAACGATTTACATGAAAATGCTTAAGATCGATGGTCTTTATATATACGTGATGGACACCATTCATTTTCGACCGACAATTCTCCCACCGGCTGACATGTTTACAGTAATACCAGTTGTAGATATAAAACTAATTTATTATTCACAGGAATATCTTTCAATTTTCTGTCACTTGGCAAAATCATAATTGTTGTACACCTCTCTTCGTGCATGTTGATTCCTAAGATCGAGTTTTTGTTGTGAGCTCCTTAAAAGCCAAGATTTGTAAGGATTGTCGTGCATATCAACCCAATCACTTAATATAGACTTTCTATCACATTTAATGTATATATTTATATTCTGCCAAGATGATTTTCGTCAGAAAAGACACAAATAGTAGTTTATAGTAGTAGTATAGTAGTAGTTAGTTAGTAGTAGTTTTAGTAGTAGTAGTATTAGTAGTAGTAGTAGTAGAGTTAGTAGTAGTAGTTAAGTAGTAAGGTAGTAGTCAGCTTAGTAGTTAGTAGTGTAGTAGATAGTAGTAGTAGTAGTAGTCAGTAAGTAGTAGTAGTACATAGTAGTAGTAGTAGTAGTATAGTTAGTAGTAGTAGTAGTAGTAGTAGTAGTTGTATAGTAGAGTGTATTAGCCAATGGTAGTAATAGTAAGATGTCGTTGTCTTTTTACCCGTTTAAATCAAAACATGAGCGGCCATGTAAATTGAAGGCAGGCATCTAATTTGCATGACTAAAATTAAAGCACTTGTACAGAAAAATACCATTTAAATGGAAATGCAAAATTGAAGTAGTCCTCGCATAATTGCATAGGACACAATGCCGCTCAGAATCGAGGAATACTGTTTAACGATTTCTGCTGTGAATTTCATAGTCATTGCTTTGCTCCTTTATTGTACAAATACACTCCTGCTCATAGATTATGGAAATATTTTTTTTGATACTGTTAATTCTTTCTTCCTATATCGTCCAAAATTTTTTCGAAAGCAAGTGTTTTATTTCCACAAAAACGCAACTAGTGCGAAGTAAATTTTTGGATTTCATGCAGATGACTTAAATAAAAACTAAAGTACGTTTGAGCGCAATAACAATTATATATTAGTTTTTTCTAAAAATCCACCAAAAACATCATGAAAAAGTAAAATTTAAGTAATTAAAAAAAAACAGATAACATGATATAAATTTCGATCTAATGTTCATTTATTATTAATATAACATCAGAATAGTGTCTGTTACAAGTTAAAATAACGAGCGAAACCACCAGCGTGACTCACACAACAACACCGCCATTTTATAAACACAGGTTATAGTGTCGAGTCGGACGCTACAAACTGCTCACAAATTCCTGAAATACTTTAGATTATAATTTTTTCATCGACATGGGGTGAACAAATAATTAATCCCAGACGTACCGTTCACGGAAAAAAATGAACTTTAAAATGTTTTTTAAGTTATTCCATAATTATGAGCATGAGTGTATTATCAGAAAATCTGTGATGGAGTGAGGAAGAAAAGTTGTGTAACTTTCAATGGCTTCAATATTTCTATCAGGGCTGGATTAATTCAATTTTGGTAAATATTGTTTGTTTCTCCTCAAGTAAACAAATTCAAGGCAAATCATTCCCGTCAAGACATACACGCTTGCCAGTGTATATATTGGTATGTTTCAACTCATTTGGTTCTTGGGCGATTTTTTATTTCCAAATCATAATTATTACAGTTTCAGAATCTTGATCAAAACATGGGAGCTTCAAACTCAGTTTTGTTGGAATTCTAGTGACCGCTTGATTTTGAATTGAAGATCACACTGTCAATGTCTAGTCTACTTTCCGACTCTTGTCTGCCTGGGTGTTCATCATGTACACTCATGCTCATAATTATGGAATACTTTAGAGACATTTTAAAAGTTGCCATTTTTCAGTGAACAGTACATCTGGGATTAATATTTGCTCACCTCAGGTGAAACAATTATAATCTAAGTATTTTAGGACTGCTGAGCATTTTGTAGCGTCCGACTCGACGCTAAAACCTGTGTTTAAAAATGGCGGTATTCAGAATGTTGCTGAGTCACGTGGTAGTTACGCGCGTTATTAGACTTGTAACAGACAATTCGTATGTTAATTTTAATGATAGTGACATTAAATTAAAAATTATCAGTTTTTTGTTATTTTTTAAATTAATTTAATCTAATACTTTTTTCATGATTTTTGGTGGATTTTTAAAGATATAAATATATAATTGTTATTGCGCTCAAACGTATTGTATTTTTTTTGCCATAGTCATCCCATGAAGTCCAAATAATTGCTTACATACTGCGTTTTTGTGAAATAAACACCTTCTCTTGAAAATTTTGTGACGATATAGGAGAAAGAACTTAAGTATCAACAAAATAATTCCATAATTATGAGCAGGAGTGTATAATATGCAAAATTTATTTACAAATTTATGTCTATCAAATGCAATTACAAATATGACAAAATTGTACGCATTAGTCTCATGCAGATAAATATCCATAGCCTAATAAATACTGTAGTAAGCATACTGAAGTGACTAAGTTTTTTCAGCCTGACCTGCTGGAACATTCACTAAAAGAAGTTGCTTTTGCACATTTCTCAACTTTACATAATTACCGGTCTTCACATTTTTCAGACACGTTTCTTTGAACGTAATGTGTGTGTGTGTGTGTGTGTGTGTGTGTGTGTGTGTGTGTGTGTGTGTGTGTGTGTGTGTGTGTGTGTGTGTGTGTGTGTGTGTGTGTGTGTGTGTGTGTGTGTGTGTGTGTGTGTGTGTGCAAAAGAGATTCTCTGCCTATTATAATTTGCCTTTTCTCTCTCTATGAAAACGTGATCGGTAAAATGCGCGTTGTGATAAATTTCTTTCACAATATGATTTTAGTTAGAACTGAATTTCAAAAGAGCGCTGGAAGTAGGTGAGCCGTATGATGAGTGCATTCATTCCGTTTTTAAACTTGGGAGGATATGGGGATGTATTTTGCTTTACTTGGTGGGAAAACAAAAGAGGTCATCGAAAACGAAGTCCCTTTTCTACAATTTAGCGATGCGATTCTACTGGAAATGAGTGAATTATTTGTCATTGTATCAATAACAATTATTTCGCTCGAATACTTTCAGCCATATCACGACACAAAAGAGAAGGGGAAGGGATGAGGATGAGCTAGTATGAGACATCTTAAACATGGTAAAGTGTTGACTGTACACGTATAGGGTATGTGAAGTCAACAATACTTATCATGCACGATTTTGAAATATGTTATTTCATTTTCATTTGCAGATCAGGTTGGCTGATTAATTAAAATGTACTTTACTTAACGGGGTAATATGGGGTTTATTATGTCATTTTGTGATGAAAATGGCAATTTCTGAGAAGGATTAAGTTGCAAAGATGACTAATATACAGTATGTTGAGTTGAAAAGACCGTTGTATTGTTTCCGACGCTGCCAGTGTCCAGCCTGCTTAGCAACTAAAATAGCAAGAAAACAACAATTGTGGCATTGCCTCGCCGGAAGAAGGAAGAAAAAAACTAGAACAGCATACAATTTCAGGGTATCTATTGACCTTTGTCATTTTGCCGTTTCACTTTATCCTCAGCAATTTTCTTGTCCGTAAAACGTGCCGATAGTGAGAAAGAAGGGAAAGAAACATAGCAAAATGCTGATCAGACATAGCTGCCAAATCTAAAAAGGTTTAATTAAAATTCCTGCTGTGATCAAAAACCCATTCCGATAAATAAAGGCGACTCTCTGTAGCTCCGTTTAATTGGATAATGTGGTTCTTAATCACCGGGAAAATTAACGTGACGAGTATCTTGTGACGCGATACACACTAATGTCTCAAAATTTCGGAAAGTATGATTAAAATAGGAAACTTAAAGGCGTTTCGCGGTGGCTGTGTTCTATTACAGACCCGATGTAGCAGAATTTTTATTCCTGGATACGCGGGAACAGATCTACGCGCCGATTTCTTCCTCCGGAACGAATTTGGGTTTAGGAGTAGGGTTAGGATGGTTCCGGGGGATCCAATCTCCTGGCCTAATTCCACCGATTGGTTCAGGCGGATCCAATTTACTGGCAGGATAAGATATCCTGTGACACCGGCAGTGTGATGAGTAGATAGAGTATATACGTGGAGTAACTTCCGAGTGGGGATGATTTAAAGACTGTATAGTACCTGTGTACTGTATTTTCCATTCGCACAGCAGTAAAACTAGTCTGACCTGCAGACCTGATCCGGGGGTCATCTAGTGAAACTGAATGTTCATGCTTTTTAAAGCTTATCAAAGATTATAATGTTACGCATCCAACTTAAGCTTACGATCCATTTTTAGATGATTCATTATTTGTACTAAAACACTTGAAGACGTTATATGAATATTCTATCTCAAATACTGTAATTATACAATACTTTTAATGAATTTTTCCTTACCTGGATCAGAACTGGACTTAAGGGGCTTTTCTAAAATGCTATTAAACTACAAACGACTTCAAATTTGTATATTGACGACTATTTTTGGTTAAGATTTCGCAACAATATTGTATGTGCGCATGTAAAAATACGTGCCCCCCGGCCCCCCGCCTCTTCAGTACTTGCAAGAATGTACAATACATAACGAACAGACGTTAAAGGCCAAGCATCTCTCTTGCATGCCTGAAAATTAACATTGTGTACATATACTGCCATATAGGAGAAAAAAATACCATCTGAAAACCTTTAGCAGAGTATAAGATCTAGAAACTCAATTTTAGTGGAATTGTAGTGACTGTTAGATGCTGATTTGAATTTTTGTCTCACGAGACAAAAACTCCCACCACAGAACGTACACTAAATGGCCATTGCTTTTCGTTCGCATTTTTCAAATTCTAGGTAATCACTGATCCCCAGATTTCACAGACATGCCCTTCATTATTGGCCTAAGGGCATGACTTATATTTTCCTGGTCTGCGGGGATTTGTGCAAATGAGATTCCCTACCGTTAATATAACAGAATTCCTGACCATACATTCCTCGCCGCTTAATTAATGTTAAAGTGGGCGTTTAGGGTATAAATGATCACTTGATCCCGGCTATCGAGTTGACGGTAAGACGTGCTTTGAGATTGAAGAGATTTGCCAATTCGTGAGTAAATGAAATATTTGAGAGCTTTTATACCTACGTGTTTCGGAGTCTAGTTGTACTTGGTTCATTCAAGGTAGCGCATTGAGATGTGTGCACTTCAAAGCTGGAGTCATATAATATGTGAAAGGTAAAAAAGGTGAGTTGTTTATCGTTTTGCACCACTGTAGAACAATGCTCACACGACGTCACACATTACCCCTGATCATTGGACCCATGTCAAGCCTGCACATTATGTGCGCCACCTCCACTCCCTGGGGAGTATTCCTTAGCACCGGCAGCCTGTTAGGCGCTCGCTAATTCAAAGAGCATTCTCAGTCCTCTCAGTTACCCATTTATACTCCTGGGTGGATAGAGGTAATGCGGATGAAGTGTCCTACCCAAGGACACAAACGCCGGCCGTGGCAGGTTTCGAACCGGGGTCTCGATGTCGGGAAGCCACGGCCTTACCCACTCAGCCACAGCGCCTGCACTGTGACAGCACAACAAGCTCCTTACCCTTATTGAATCAATCTTTGCAGCGGTTACATGATTGCGGAGGGGGAATTTTACGATTGTTGTTTCTTTAAAAAGGGAATGTGGTTACACAAAGATTAAAAAACAGCTAGTAGTGTATTTTGCCATCATTATTTCTTTCTAGTTCGTATCTTTCTGCCTTTCTTTATTTTATTTTAATACTTTCAGTCATTCATTCATTTTTCTTCTGTTTTTCTTTTTTTCTTTCTTTCAGAGTACTACAGTGTGTCTCAAAAAAAATTGTGCATGTGAAAACCGCCCACTTTGGCAATTAAAAAATACTCTCGTGACACAATGTTAACATCATCGTCAAGAGCATAGTCTGAGCTTTCAAATACCGTTAGTTTGGTTCAATTTGCTTGTCTTAATCTAGAGATATGTTAATCTAAATAAAAAAGGGTAAAATTGCAATTGTGCCACTTTTACTAAAATCCCATGTAAAATTGACACAATTGTAATTCCACCCTTCTGTTGTTTACATTATATCTCGAGATTAGAACAAGCAAATTGAACAAAACAAATGGCATTTGAAAGCTATGACTTTGCTCTTGACGTTGATGTAAGCATCATGTCACCAGTGTATTGTCTAATCGCCGAAGAGGGCGCTTTGTACTTGCAGAATTTTTTGAGACTTGCTGCAACACGTCTCAAAAATTGTTCAAGAGAAAAGCGCCTCTTTGACAGTTAGAAAATATTGCTGTGAAACATGTTTACGTCAACTTAAGGGCAACGTCTTTAGCTTTATGAATGCTGTTTGTCTTGTTCAATTTGCTGGTTTTGATCTCGAGATATCTTGTCAAATACAAAATGGGAAATCAAAACTATGCGTCACTTTTACGGAAGAGGGCCTGATCTATTATTGGTTGTAGTAAAAGTGGCACATTTGTGATTTTACCTTTTCGTGTTAAACTAAACATATCTCAGAATTAAAACAAGCAAACTGAACAGAACAAACGGCATTTGAAAGCTAAGACTATGCCCTTGATGGTGATGTAAGCATGACGTCACATAAATGTTCTTATTATTACCAAAGAGGGCGCTTTTTACTTGCACAATTATTTTTGAGACACACTGTATATTCAGTAGTCCCTTTAGAGACGTGAAGCCTGTTCTTCTAAAGAACTCTGTATGACATGTAAATAATAATACAAATATAACTCACATGATTACAAAATACTTAAAGTACTGTACGAACACAAAAATGCAGCAAGTTTATGCGTTGTTTCCATTTTGGTTATGTTTCGTTTCATTCCAACTTATAGTTGAAGAGATTGCCAGTAATCTACACTGAAAAGAGTTGCAGAAGGGGGATCAAGAAAGGTATTTTTTCCAACGGGTGAATGAATTAAACTATATGACTCATTGTTTCAGGTATTTGCAGCCGTGCACTCTGCTTTCCCCTGTTTTTCAACGACAAGATAACAGATATTTCAAAACCAAATAACAAAGCATTGATACACCAGACACATAATGTCAATAATGGCAAATTCAGAAATAATCATATCATGCACATTTCTTCGTCGAAGAACACTAAAAGACAACAAAAAACACAAAAAACAAATTTCACTTTATATACTCCTCCTTATTTCACTACCTTTGCCCTTCAGCTCCAAAGATGTATACAACATGAAAATGTATGACCGAAGGCTGATTTGATTAACATGTGTTGCCATTAACATCCCAACGTCTAGATTACAGTTTCTCTTGGCATTTTACCTCTTTATTCATTGCCTCTTCAATAAAAGAAAAAGAAGAAGCGAATTTGACTTTCATGACGCTACACATTTTTCTAGGTCTTGTTAATCAAGTTCTAAATTTTCGTATTCACAGTCAAAGGTTTTGTAGGTCAGCAATTTTGAATGTCGCACTAATACCGTGCCGGCACATTTTCTCTTTAAATAATCGGGTAAAAATCATTTGCGTATATTTAAGAACAGCGAAGTGCATAACCTAATGGAATCAAAGGGGCCATGTAAACCGTTAATCCATGATACGAAATGTCACGGGAAGTTTGCACCATATTTCTAATTTATGTACACCTAAAATTGAAAATAAAAGAAGAATGTCAATACCATTGTATCCCTCAGCACTGATAAATGCTAATACTGTGTAACCTGTATTGTGTTTGTATTCGTTTGTGCGTTTGTGTGTGTGTTTGTGTTTGTGTGTTGGGGTTGTGTGTCTGTCTGTCTGTGTGAGCCCCACCCCCCCCCGCGCGTGTGTGTGTTTAGCTCTCTACCCCGACACCCCACCCTTCCTTTACCGAAATTACTGTGTCCGTATTCACCTGTCTATTTTGATGCGACAATAAAACATCGTTGATCTGCTTTTTAGACCCGGTTATTACAAATATTGTTTTCTTTTCTTTATCTTTGTCCATTTGCTGTTATTTTTCTCGATTTTTTTAGGGAGAGATATATAAATAATAGCATATAACCATTTTGTAATTGACAGGTGTATTGATAGAAGAATATTACTTCTGCTATTTTTTTTGGTGGTGGTATGAAGTAAATACATCACGAGAGAACAAAAATAGTTTTAGACGATTTTGAAAAGATAAAAGTGGGTAAGGGTCGAAGTCCCCTTTGGGCTTACTACAAAAACAAAGACTCAAACCTGCCAAATGCAGAGATTTTTATAAAATGCAAATATGTGATATTATTAGGTGTTGGCTGTGTATCATGACGCCATAAATTGTCGGCATATGATATGAATGTATAAAAAAAAAACCCTGCTTGCAAAAATGGACACATGGCGATATGTCTAGGGAGATGGGAGATTTGGGAATGGTTATATGATACCATGTACGATATCATTTGACATTAAGAGTGTAAGAATATCTGCGATCATATACGAACAGTTGATGTATATTTTGATTTGCGTTATCTCCCGGCTATAATTGTGTGGTTAGCCGACAGACTGTACCATTATGATTTATGAGTCAAATTTAGAATTGTGTTACACGCGTGTGGCCTTTTGTGGTTCTCAATGATCGGTGAGATCACTGACGAAGTTGAATGATTTAGAAGAATGAAATATTGTCAACATAACCTAACATTAAAGACAGTGTATAGGTTTGGTAAATAATGAAAAATGAATTTTTTCCTATTATTTTTATGAGGATACATATATTTTCTTTAATTACCACCCTGGAAATTTACCCTTGGACGAATAATCCCCAGGTCAATTATCCCTAGGGTATTTACCCCGATGACAATACCCCGGACTTAACCCCCGGGAAAATGGTCCTTTGGGTAATTGTCCTCGGGATAAATATCCATCGGGTAATTGTCCATGAGGTAATTGTCATAGGGGACTAATATTATTTATTTTTCATTTATTTATTTCAACATATTTACACAGAATAACCAGATCAGCAAAATTGATTTTTATATAAAAGAACTGTTGCAATTAAAAAATTACATAAACGAAAACAATATGATATAGGGATTTTTTTTTTTGGGGGGGGGGGTTAATGTCCAGGTGTAATTGGCTTTGAGGGGTAATTCTCCTGGTGGTAATTATTGGGGTAATTTTCCAGGGTATAAGAGCGTCAATCACCTTGAACTCTTGTTATTTTATTAAGACATTGTATTGCCATTTTCAGTTCTGAATCGAGTGTTACATCGCATACAGTCTAACCTGGCTCTTCTTAAATGTATTCGCAGCTATGCCTATTTGGATAAAACACACACACAAGCACACACAAGCACACAGTCACACACACACACACAGACAGACAGACAGACACACACACACACACACACACACACACACACACACACACACACACACACACACACACACACACACACACACACACACACACACACACAACACACACACACACACACACACACACACACACACTAACACTAACAAGCACACACACACAAACTCACATACACGCACACATACACACACATACAAACATACAAACATACATACATACGCAATCACACATAGACATACAGACAGAGACAGACACACATACATGCACACACATTCATACACACATACATACATACATACATACACACAGACACATAGACAGACAATCACACATACATGCAAACACATACACACACTCACACAAACACACACAAATACACACACAAACTCCTCAACCACGAAATAGTGTACTTTATTAATCGATTCATTGTTTAAACACACGTGATCGATCATAAGACCACGTTGCTAGGCAGTATTTAGCAACTCGTGGGCGTATGTGTGTACGTATGCCAAACTTGATTTGGTTTTAACCGGTCCCCAATCAAATAGCATAATTTAAGTTCACTGGATAATAAATCAATCATGACTTTGGGTAAAGATTATTAAGTTATGATCGAAGTATACAATCACCAATGACCCACTACCAATTAATGGGAATTCCATACACTACAAATGCTGCTCAGTATATATTAAAAATCTGGAAGAGCAGAAAAATGCAACTAGAAAACGTCAATGACGTAGCGC
>JZLH01S0066331.1:24399-34329 GCA_001188425.1 Eucidaris tribuloides | reverse complement strand
AGGGATATTGATATTAGTTATTTTAGAATGAGTCAACGTTTGACTACAAGATTTTCACAGGAGAATCCTTGCATAGTTTACTTGATTCTAGAGTAGTTTCAGCCCAAGTTGAGGACTACCCCCATCATGTCATTTACCGTTAACATCCTTTAGCAGTGTGATTTATCCGCATCGCTGTTCCGCACCTATATAGAATAGGGACCCTGGTGGAAACGTGAGTAAAAAAAAATAATTGCAGGGCCCACTAGGAGAGCAGAGTTTGTTACTGAAGAGACCATTATTCCAATCAGTATTGTAAAACATTTTGTTTTTATATAAATGCTGACAATTACTGCATTTCGAACTAGGATATTTTTTTTTTTCGTTCATTCGCATAATTATTAGGACTAGTCCTCTCACAAAAATGGTGTTGAAAAGTCATTTTGGGGGAAATACAGGATATGAAACTTCAAATCAAATATAGCGGCTGTACGACGCTGTTGAAATTCTAACTTTACAGATCGATAAACTACAGTCTGACCCTTAGACGTGATTTACTTCTCATCTGGTATTACCTGAATACCTGCAATTCAAAGTTTGCAAGGTCAAAAACTCACACCGGTGAAGTTGAAGTAGTGTCAATCTCCCGCCTTTGCCCAGAGACATGTGGATTCTCTCAAGTTCAGCAGGTGAAATCTTCACAGTTTGCGTCTGGAATCTAGACTTAATTAACGAACACAATGTTGAGCAAACACTCAAATTCTCGTGATTCATCGAGTACATTTCAAAAACTGCGTGGTGTATAAATCATAATTGGGAAAAACATATTCTTCACTAGCTGGATCAAATCTGGGCAAGAACGGTTGTAGTGGGTAAACCAAGAATACCGCCTTTAAAGGTCCCCCGTAACCCAAATGCATGTTGACTCCTACTGATGCCTATTGGTCCGTACATCACCAAATCACCAATTATTTCGTGAAACTATGCATCATGTATTTTTTTATATTTTTAAAACATTTTCTGCACCCTGCTAAGCCCCACCTCTAAAAAAAAATCATGTTTATTCATATTCCAGTTGTGACGTCATCATCCTGCAGCACTTGAGCTAAACAATAGACAGAGTTATGTGCTTCCACATGCTATTACTACGTACACCTGCCTACAACATCATATGTATTTATGCAAATATTTCTCTCCGACATAGCAATATCTATAATGATTAAAACGACTGTCAGAGGGGGCATTGCGAGAAAATGTGATGCTATTGTAAGCAGGTATACATATTAATATCAAAGAATGTGAAGACACATAATTCTGTCTATTGTTTAGCTCAAGCGTTATAGGATGAGGACGTCACATCTGGAATATAAATAAAAATATGATCTCGATTTTTTTTATTGGAGGTGGGGCTTGGCAGGGTGCACACAAAAAGTTTTAAAACATGCTTAAAACTATAATTTCGCGGTTCCCGGCTTTAGCAATATATATTCAGAGCATATGAACCCGTGGGCTGCTTCATATTTCCCACTTCTTCCCAGAAACCAATTGTTAACACTTGTATCCGGCACTACCCACATGCCAAACGGCATCGAAATCGGACTATGGAAAGTGGTTGAATGTCACCTTTGTTCTTATTAGCTAATCAAAAGAATAATACAAATGATGTAAGTAATATGCATATTTTCCGTCATCAGTTTGTTTGGGTAACACGTGTACCCGGTGTGAGCTTCACCTTTTTGGTGTGAAATGGTTGACGAGAGACATCCATCCATCCAATACATCCATCCATCCGTCCAAGCGAAAGCTTTAGTGTGCCTTCCAGCACGCTGGGCGGCCCACAAATATATTAATATCCGTTTCCCCCCCCCCCCAAATGATGAGTGATTTGGTGATGTACAGACCAATAGGCCTTAACGCAAGTCAACATGCAATATGGTTGTAAATGTTTTACCTTCATTGTTGAGTTATGAATGGGAGGGATCGATTTCAAATAATGTTCGTAAAATGCATGTGACATGTTTTCGCGCGCACAGCATTCATATAATTGAAATACTGAAATATCGACATTCGTCAATATATGTACATAATCCCCTTTCTTCCTTCATTTTCCCTTTCAATAAAACATCCTTGAGGCAAAAGACTCAACCACAGTAGCTGTATGTCTCGCATTAGTAGGTCAATGTATTAATACAATCTTAGATAAATCATCTACCTTGGCCGCAAAACTTATTTTCTTCATTTCACTCACCTTAGCGCTCAAAATTAGATTCCATCCCGTCTGCTGCTCTCCCATTAGTGCACACTTCACCTTATATTTTCTGAAATCCAATTTTCCCGATTCTTGTCGAGTATGATTAGCTTTGCATTATGACTAATATGATTTCATGGATTACGCGGTTTCAATGCAAACTATGGCAACTGCTGTGGAACATGCTTTCTATAACTAACTGGGTTTGTGCGTAGGTTGTAAGCCAATTTAGGCGCGACGTAAATTATGGAATTTGTTCGAGCGCAGTGAATCCATGTTTCACTTGTTAACTGAGCAATGTCTATGTGTATCTTATAGCCTTCCGTATCATGTTGCACATGTGGATTTAATCATAGTTAAACAAATAATGATTGCTGATGGGTATCAAGAAGCTAAATTGACAGGTGACGGATTTTCCAGTTTCTGGTAGCATCACAAAACAGAAAACTAAGAAGAATGAGTTGGACGCATGCTTTCCTTAAAATAAAGAAACGTCTTAATTTGCTTTTTTGTGTTGGAATATCTCAATGTTTCGATCATCATCCATCACTATATTCATCATAATATACTTGAACATCACCATCCAATTATGATCCTCATCATCATCATCATCTTTACTATCTGTATCCCAAACAATGCGAATTTAGGGTCATACTTCAATGGGCATACTGCAAGTTTTGCCATCAGTGATAAGTCATCCGAACGAACTACCAGTTAGCTCTTCTTCAGCCAATCCACTGCTAAATGAAGGCTTCAGCATGATCTCTCTAATTCTCTCACATATTATACCAGTTGGTTTCATTCCAGAATTGTATTTCATCCCGCCATCTCTGTCTTTGTCTGCCTCTGTACAAGTTTCCCTCTATAGAGGTATCTATTCGGTAGTTTCGAGTATTCCATCTTCCATCTCTAGTGACGTGGCCAGCCCATTTCAATTTGCGTTGTTAGATTATTCCGTTATTTTCTGTGCATTTGTCTGCTCCCTTATCCATTTATTGCTTTTGCGATCTTTGTAAGTTATGTTCACCATACTTCACTCCATGATGTTGTGCGGCTGCTAACTTTCTCTTAATTATAATTGCTAAAGTCCATGTTTTTGATGCATATATATCATTCACTGGTCATACATTTTCCTTTTAGTCACAATGACAGAAAAACAGTTAGCTCTTAATGCGTTGCTAGTGCAATATTGTGTCTTTGTATACTGCATAGGAAAGTCTCTGGCGCAAAATCGTGTCACAAACAGTACCTTCTAAGAATATGCCAATGATATAACAACAAAATAAGTACGCTTCTGAAAAGTTTTCATTCCTTTGAAAAGAGGTGTGCACCTTTCCAAATCACCTATAAAATTATGAGGTTTACTTTTATATATTCCCAGAAATTTGACATTTTGTGACAGCTATTTCCATCAAGTTAGATCGGGAACTTTGAACTGTTATATTTCGTGTAAAGTCAGTAATGGATACTTTGTTAACATACTCAAATATTTGGGAGCGTTCAAAGGCTAAAGGTGTGTTCTATATTTTCCTTTCATGGTCATTATTTCGGATATATTCATAAAGGCTATGGAAGGAGGTAAAATGGTAAATAATTTGCACTTTCGATTAAATTCGTTACTTTTATTGACCCGAAATAAATGTCTTTGCAAAATTGTTATAATATCAGAAGCATCCATATTGGAATAAAACGTTGCACTATAGAAAAGGGTACCTTCTTTTATAGCTTTGAACACATATTTAGTTGTTACTGTGGTTCAAAATCAGTCAACAGGTCTAGGTGGCAGGCAGGGGCGTACCTAGACCTTTTCGAGTGGGGGGGGGGTGTAGGAGCCTAATTACCGACAATTTTTTCCACAAATTACCGACGGCAAACGTCTATACATTACAACCGTATAAAGCTCTGGGCATGTTCAATTGTGTATCTTAATCACTTTTTACTACACCCTTCTTATACATGTTAAGCATTCTTTCTCTCTCATTTAAATAACACATAAATCTTGTATTTTTGCTGAGTGCAAAAAATGAGCGTTGTTGATTGATAATGAATGGGAGGGAGTCTGGGAGGGGGTTCCTCTCTAGTATAAATTTGAGATTTTTTGCCTTGAAGAAGGTGTGTTTTCAGCGCCATTTTTCAAGAGGAATGCATGATGACGTCTTTTTTGTGTATTTTTTTTGTAGTATGAAGTTTGGCAACTTGAGGTGTATGGGGAGTTGGGATAGGTGTGGGTCCCAGGGTGAGGAAAAAATTGGAGATTTTTGCTTAAATTGTGCGTTCAGCGGAACATTTTTCGTGAGGATAATAATGATTCTGTGCCAAAGTTGTTGCGATACTTGTTGCTTTGATGGACTAATTAGGTATATGGGTCTGTGAGGGGCTTCACCGCTCTCCAAGAGGTTGAAAATTTGACATTTTTGGCCTTTTGAAAAGGTGTGTTTAGAGTGCCCATATTTCATGAAGGAATGCATGATTGGACCTCGGATCTTTTGATCGTGCAAAAAAATGGTTGGCACTGTGTGATTAGCGATACAATTTTGGGGAGGGTCTGGGAAAGGGGGTCGCGCAAGCCAGGTGAGAAAAAAATTTGACATTTTTTCCTTGAAAAAAATGTGTGTATTAAGCGGCCAGTTTTTGATGAAGGAATGCATAATTGGCAGGTTTGTGCAGGTTGGTGCAAATGTGTTTTGTAGTAAATTGGGGAGGGTCTTTGGAGGGGGGTTCATACGGGAGCAAAGCGAGCGAGCGGCACTAAATAAGACGCAATGCCACAGCTTTTCAAGCGTCAGACAAGCTTTGTCTTTTAGGGATATATCTCAGATATGTATATTGCAAGATGTGATTTCCAGGTTAACAAAGCGGTGCAGTGGGGCCGGGGGGGGGGGGTCTCTCCAACACGGCCTGTCTCCCACCCGTAGTGCGCAACAAGCCTCCAGAAATGGCACGCCTAAACGCGTAACCTATATAACCAAATTTGCACCCCTAAGATGGCGTAACACATCGAAAGCTACCTAAGTGGCGTGATCCAATGAAAACACTTATTCTGATCCCTAAGTGGCGTGACAGGGAATCCACTAATTTGATACCAGAACTAAGGGTGAGCGTAAACAGTGAAATCAACTAAATTGATGAGACACCATAGGAGATACAGATCCACAAGTGTCCTCTCATCTAAAAACGATAATATTGTACATGCGAACCCGCAAGCAGGTTATCTACAGATTCGGATACATAGTGTCTAATTAATCAAATGTTCATGGTTTGGAGAGAGGGTGTTAATCTCAGGTGGCACAAAATTTGCACCCAGACGTGAACATGGCGGTATCTATAGGTGAAGCAAAATGAGTCATCGGCCACGTGAACTGCGCGTGACTGTGTGAGAAAAAGGGCCTACATTTAAGTAGATTGCCCAGCGAACGGTTGCGGAAAGCTACCCTTTTTTCCAAGAAAGGTGAGCTCGTACGACAAGGCTGAAATAAAGGGGACCTTTACGACGCTTATCTGGACGCGGGTGCGTACAGGCCGTGTGAGTATGACCTGCCTTCGCCAGGCCCCCCCCCCTCCCGGGAGGGGGGCGAACTATGACTACAAAATGATTATTAGACCCTTTCTAATTAGATTGAGGTTTGTGCTGAACGTTCCCTCGGCTTTTGAAGATCTAGTACCAGAGGTCACTAATGTTGACAAGACAGGTATAACTAAGTGTGGATGGTAATTTGGCCGAGCCGGGCGGACGCGAGCGCACTTTTGAAAGATTTTGAGGCCACTGCGTCTTACTATTTCAGAAATTCAATATATTGCCATGATTTTTGTTGGGTTATGGTGACATTTTGTTCTGACACACAGATGACGTGTTCTCTGTTTGTATTCTGACAGGTCGCCGAGAGTGTGGATGCGGAACGGGGTTCTGTGTCCCGGGGACACGCGGGGGGGGGTTAAGTCAGTGGGCGCGGAGTCGGGGACAAGAGGCTGGCTCGAGGGCGGGGCAATCAAGACAAGCCGGAGTATGAATAATGGAGGACTTTGCTCCGAACGAGAAAGCGACATTAGTAATTGGCGCTATACGACAATACCGTGCAACAAGAAAAAATGCTTGGTCGTATCCGCGAAGGCGAACAAGAAGCGAGGCGTTGTCGAAAAGAGTTTGGCGTTTTTACACTGTCAACAAGTACGATTTTTCTCTTAGCTTGTTCGTTTCTTCGTGGTAGCTTGAGACAGGTGATTTGCGTCCAGTAAAAACGATCCGACTGGAGTGTGTGTGTTCCATTGTCCTTTGTGACCGGGCACATGAGGCACGGTCAATAGAATGATGACTAAATATCGGGAAGCACCATCGTAGGCGATGGTGGCGCGCAGCCGAATAATCTTGGCTCGTGGTATGCGAAGCGAGCACACCCGAGAGAGCGAGTGTGTAAAAATTCGGCGCCGTTTTACACTCATAACGGTGGTCCAATTTCGTTGCTTATTTTCGTCGGTACATGAGAACGCTTTTTGTAGTCGATGAGACTGACGTGGTTCATCTTCTCATCTACATCACCGTGACGTATGAATTTATAAGATACTGAATCTAAATTGGCAAATTAACAGCGACAGCCACCAAGACAATCGGTGGTGCATTTGCGAAGGCAGAGTTTGAAAAATTTGCGTTTAGCCTTCGAACGAGAAAGTGCCATTATCTTGCTTATTTTCGTCGACCCTTCCTTTGAGACATTGTCGTGGTCAAA
Source organism: Eucidaris tribuloides (assembly GCA_001188425.1). NCBI lineage: Eukaryota > Metazoa > Echinodermata > Echinoidea > Cidaroida > Cidaridae > Eucidaris > Eucidaris tribuloides. The sequence continues at coordinate 27,381 of JZLH01S0066331.1, read as the reverse complement.
AATGTCTATGTGTACCGAGACAAACTCGGAATAGCAATTAATTGGAGGCATCTCCTCTCGCCTGCCCTCCCCTTTGGCTACGCTCATATGATTTTTTCTTCCCTGTCTTTTCGACATATCTTCTTTTCGTTACTTTTCAATCTTTACCTTGTTTTTCCCCTTATCTTTTTTCTTTTTTCTCTCATTTTCCTCCTTTTTTCTCTCCTCTCCTTCCTTTCTTCTTGCTTTCGATTTCCACTTTCTTCCCTCTTTTGCACTATCTTAATTCTCTTTTTTCTTTCTCCTTCCTTTTTTTTTTCTCGAACGAGCCTTTTTTTATTCATTTTTTCCCAGACGGCGATAAGAGGCGCAATGAATTTAAACACCCGACAAAAGTATAATATACGAAGCTATGTGGGGGTGTCTCGACCCCCTGTCACCCACTCACCCCCGGTAAAGGTTCTGTCGCCGTCTGACTAGGTGGAAATCTGTTTACTACTGGTATTTTAGGTAAGGTGTTAATTGTGCGACACAGTAAGACACATGTTTGGGAACACTTGAAAATGCCTCGAGAACCAAATAAGTTGAAACAACTATATACCAGCAGAAGTGGATCTCCCAGCTGAAAGGGTTTATCCTTGATTTGTTTACTTACAAAGAATCAAGCATGAACGTACCAGTATTTTATTTCTCTCGAGGCCCGAGAGAAATAAATCTCATACAACGCTATACGACAGATTTGCCTGCCACTATGGATATTGACAGCAGTTATTGTAGAATGAGTCAACTTTTGACCATAAGAATTTTACTGCAAAATCCTTGCATGGTTTACTTGACAGAATATATTCAGCCCAAGTTGAGGACTACCCCAATCATGTTCTCTACCTTTAACAGAGCGTACCACTTATCATCAATGCCAAATTATTGGCCTCGGTAAGACTGTGAAGATAACCATCGTCTGTATCATGGTTTTATTTTTTTCGAAGTCATTAATTTGCTGTTGATTAAATTTTCACCATGTGTATGTAACGTCACATTTTTGTTCCGCGCGATGAAAACTATTTTTGTACATTCGCTCTAAAGTAATTTTGCCATGTCTCCAGATGTTAGAAAATGTAAAAAAAAATGTAAAATGATGAACAGCCACGCGTATTATGTGTAATCACATTAATTTGTGAACTTCTGGCATTCTCTACGCACGAATGTTGATGCACTATACTGCAAAAATGTAGTGTTCAATTTAAGACCTGGGATGCAGGTGTTCAATATAAATACCAGACCCGGTGTTACTGCAAAACGTTCTTGGCTTAAGAGGTGCTGTTTAATATTGTGGAAGTTCATCGTGTTCATTTTGTTTTGTTTTTTAGTCAGACTTTGGTATCTGAGTTACATGATAGTGCTTGTACGGACAAATACAGAACATTGTGAAGTTATGCTGCCACTGGCAATAAGTATGGATAAATGTACGTGAAAATATCATCTTGCCAGCTTTAAATAGTATACGGGACATTAACATGCAAAAAAATGGTTATTCGTAGAATTTCGTTTTAGGGCACAAAATGATCGTTTTGAAGAGCAATCTTTTCAGGTTGTTAGAGAGCAGATATCACTTTGTACATTTCATAAGCTAAAACGGTTGGGGAACCCCCATTTTTTTTCATTTTCATCCATTTCTCCCCCCCCCCCCGAAAAAAAAAACTAAAATAAAAATAAGCGTTCAGGTCAGGTTTGTCTTGAAAAATAGAATAACATAATAATAATGTTCACCACGTACCAAAATAAACTTTGGTTTGAATGGACTGTTATTTTTTTTTCTTTCTCGTAGTTGCGTGTATATTTTAAAATAGTTTATTATATAGAATAACAGTACCGTCATGCGTCCAGTGAGGATTGAGTGCGTGTAAGGTGAATCTCGACGATAATGCAATTTATTGATACGACAACATGATATGCGTGATGGTAAACATGTATATGGTAATATACAACGGAAATGCAATATCCGTACTTAACAAGGATACATTAGCATAATACACTCCTTTGAATTACGGTACATAGGATCAAATTAGATGAGCATTAATTCGTCCAGTCGCGCATGCAGTAATTTATCCGGTCAATAATGATTTATATTGCCCTGTGTATTTTTAAGTATGAGTAAACGTGTATATTGAATTCGTGATTGAACACTAATAATACTGACTGCAAATAAGTAATACTCGAATATCTGACAAGTTTCATCTGGCAAGCTTCATATATTGCATGAGCTTTGGTCGTCAAAATCTACATTACTATTATGCAGCTAATGCGTTTGATTGGTATGAAATATGGTGACGTTGTTATTATCATAAGGCGATACAACTTTACGCAAAACAAAATTCAATATCATTTCTTAGTAGGTTGTTGATCTTTGTCGCCTCGTATTAACAATATGCATACTGAAATACAGTATTACATATATTTTTCTTTCTTTCTGATAAACTACAGTATCTATGTATTTGCTATTTCACAGAACAAACTAATCCCACCAGGGGCGGCGATCCATTTTTCGATGGAGGGGGGGGGGTGTAGAGCAAAAGTTGAAAACTGTCAATTGTTTTGGCAAATTACAATGCAAAATTTTGAGAGAAGCGCCAAAAACTATTCAAATTGTGTATGTTTGGCACTATGTTCATGTAAAGTTGAATGGTTTTGTTTTGTCTTGCACCGTTTTTAATAAACGTTTTATGGATTTTTCAAGTTGTCAAAATTATTGGGGGGCAAATCGATATCCCCCCCCCCATATTTCTGTTGGTGTGGTGACCGTCCTTACCCTCCAAGATCGACGCCTCTGAATCCCGCAATTGACAAGGTGTGCTATACATAAGGCTGCCACTCGTAGGGAAAACCACCTACTGTAGGGGATTTTAGCCAACCTTTGGTTGTAGGGGATACCTACTGGGAAAATGACCTTCCGTAGGGGAAACGTAGAGGGTTTTGATGATTTGTAGGGGATGTAGAGGGTTTTGA
>JZLH01S0066328.1:53889-66680 GCA_001188425.1 Eucidaris tribuloides | reverse complement strand
CTAATACAGATATTTGGAAGTGTGTGTATAAAGTTTGTAAGTTCATCACACTCAACTCTCAAGCGCATTTATTATTATGGAAGGCCATAAGGGTTTATTGGGAAAGAAAGTCTGATCTCTCTTTCCAGTAGTTGGAATGTGAGGTTTAGGGGTTTCTCAGGCCAAAAAATCAACTCTCCCCATTAATATGCAAATGAGTATCAGAGTGGTCCCTGTGTGTATGTGTGCATCACCTCCCAGATCTAGATTTTCCATTTTCAAAGTTATGTGAAAAATTATGACTGAATGTGACACAGGAAATGCATTGTTTGCTTTTTTTTCTCGTCTGGTCATAGTTCAAGTTAATCATTAATACGATCTGTAAAATCCCTTGTTTATATTTTTTGTGTCATTGCTATCTTTGCATCATTGGTCATTTGGTCACGTAAGTCAATAACACAATTTTGTTTTAATTGCCGTCTTTGTTTCTTTTTGCATGTCACAGGACAATATAGTCATTTACAAGATCCATATAATTCTCTTTTTTATCTTGTCTTTCCATAGGTAAAGTTACCAAAGAAAATCACATGTGATGAGAGTGTTCTGAGTCTTCAGTTTCATCCCAAGGGCAATATGCTGGCTGCAGGTCTCATTGATGGTTCCATTGCATTGTAAGTAGAACAAGGGTAAAATTGATACTAATATGCTATATATTTAATCCTGTGAGGAAAAAGGAGGGCTTCGTAGTCATATTGAGAGGCTTTTTTCAATTCTTAAGAGTCAAATTGCTATGAGGCCCACCCCCTCTCCACTCTCCACAAAGTTTGAAGTTTTTACAGTGGGAGGGGAGCATATAAAGAATGATGAGGGATTTTTTCCACTCTGTTGTAGGCAGGGTTTATAGCTAGAAAGATTTCTGTGCCAGCCGTAAAGGAGTTACGCAAGCGAGCGAGCAAAGCAGCGTAGCGCTCACTGGGTTTCCATCATAGAAAAAAGCATTTGAAGCATTTATTTTACAAAATACATCTTCGCTGAAGTGTAATGATGTTTAAAGCTCAAATACACAAATTTATGTAGAGATTAAACATTTTACAGTCATTTTAAAGCTTTTCTGTGCCGGTCGGAGGACTGATAAATTCAGCTCAGTGCCGGTCGGCTTCGGTTTGTGCCGGCTACTACTGACTGGCGCCGACCGCCGTAGCTATAACCCTGGTTGTATGGTCTGGGGAATTACTTTATCTGGTAAATTCAGTAAATTGTTACAAAATTGTTTCAAGAAGATGAGGTACAGAGATTATGCAAAGTAAAATGCAAGGAAACTCTTTCCCAAGGTTCTAGCAAGAGTGCAATTGTTTAGAACACATGAGGGTGCTGTTCTATTTTTTAGATGGAAAGAGCAGCTGAATTAACATGATTGTTACAATTGTTAAAGTTGAGGATAGTCCTCTCGTAATTGACCACTAACCAACCACCAGTATCCCAAATCCATTTAAAATTTTTGTTCTTGTCGAACGAAGTTCATGAGAGGCCAATAAAACAGGCTCCATGCATGTATGTGTTGCGTGTGTTCAAATTGGTACTATTTGCTACCGCCCTGTTATTTCTTCACCAATTTTGATTCTGATTGTTCTGACTGATAAAGCTTGGTGAGGGTTTCCAAACTTCTTCAAAGAATTTTGAAAATCTATTATTTATGCTCATTTTTTATTCAAAATTTTGCAAAAGCTAAGTGATTTTATGGCATATTTTATCTGATAAGGCTTGGTGAGGGCATCCAAACAGCTACACAGAATTGTAAGATTCATTAATTATGCTAATTTATGCAAATTTATTCAAAACCAATAAAAAGGACAGAAAAACTACTACTTCTTTATTTCACGGTGACAAACACTTGCAGTGGAGACATATAATTTACTGATTCACTTGTTTTTATTCCTTTCTGTATATGCCTTGCAATTCCATTTCTGCATTCAACAGGTATGCATATTCTGCTGAAGAACCCAATGAAGAGCTTCTGGTGGCTGAAGTTCATAAGAAGTCCTGTCGGGGAGTTGCCTTTTCAGAAGATGGAAAGTGTAAGATATTTATTTTCCGATGTGATGTAGATAAATGATATTGTTGTGTTCTACCCTTTTAGGATGAATCATGAAATACTTGATCCTATTTTGAATTGTCCCAGAAAAGAAAAGTGCACATTAGGATTTGTCCCGGGGTGGGGGGGGGGGGGGTGGCACTCACATTTGGAAATGGTAGGAGTATGTGGCCCCAAGATCTGAAACCATACCCTTAAGAACGGAAGTTGCTCACGAACCGAGGGGCTTAAAGATTGTGTCAGGGATTTGCAAGTCCATTACTTCCCTTCATTATCACTACCAAATGGTAGTTTAGTACTTACAAATGGTGTGTTGAAAGTTTGAGATCCATACGTCAGGAATTCGTTGTTTTATGAGAAAAAATAATAACGACATGTTACCAGAATGTTGTTCTTTCCGCGAGTTTAAATTTTGCTCAAATTGTGAATCGCGGTTATGTGTACCGTCGCAAGACCAGCGGAGCACACTGATTGGTTAAACAGCTAAACTCCGCGGGACCTTCAGCTAACGGCTAATCGGACAATTTTGGAACGGCCCGTGCACGTCAACGTCACCGTAGATTGTGAAGTTTAATTGTCCAGATTTTCACCAAAACTACGTATTCTACCCAAAGGTTCTAGGACAGGTATTTATTCATACTAATCTTCAATTGTGAACGATTTGAGCCGATTTCATTCATTTCACCGTTTTCTGACGTGCAAATCCCTTACTCTGTCTTTAAGAACTACACAGCCCTCTCAAAAATGGGGGTCTTGCGAACTGACACCTGAAATGAATTGAATGGGGGTTGGGAATGGTCATTGTTTTTCATGGAATAAACGACAGTAGCTGTTCAGCTGCCTCATGCTTATTGGTCAATTCTGACCACTGAACAGTGATTCACGCAGCAGACACTGAATTTTAAACGCTTGCATATTACACAGTTGCCCACGCGCTCCATATGTAATACACGTGTTTGTATGGCTTGTCGAATCACACAAGGGAAAAAAGTGACTTATATACATGGATTTCGCGGGGCACGGTGCTTGGGAATGGGATCCAAATGAAAAATCCGGCTTAGAAAATGAGCGATAAAACCAGAGAACGAGAGATTTTAACTGCATGCCATAGGAACGGGTTGGTCAATGAAAAAGATATGCTTGGGAGCGGCTGGCAAGGCATGAAAAGGGGGCCTTGAGGGCCACACATACATATACTGCCATTATACGTGCGTGCCCCCCTCCCCCCTCCCCCTTCCCCCCTCCCCCTCCCCCTCCCCCCCGGGGGGATTTGTATCTGCAACCTACTTTTTTCAGAACAAAGGTACATGTGCCAGGGTTGTGCTGAGGCTGGCATTTTATGTCATTACAGTTCAGCCTCGATTATATGGCCATCAGTTAACCGGAGCTCTCTATTATCCGGACAATGGACTTATCAGATATTGCCTGTAATTGATACACATTTATCAGAAGTGTACACAGAAATCGGCTAGTATCAGGGACAGTGAATAAAGTGTTACATGTGTGGTCTGTTGCAATTTGCACATGGTGTGTGGGTTGTTTTACTATAACCAGGGAGGTAAAATCCCACCTCCCTGCTATAACTTATGACATGTATTAACTCCCCCCTATATTGTGTTAGTACATTATCTCTCTTATCCGGCCATATCACTTATCCGTAGGACTGCTGGTCCCAATGTCGCCAGTTAATCGAGGTCGAACCGTAAATGTCAGATACCGAGTATACAGCTGCAGTTATGACTAGTGTTGCACGACTTCAGCATTTTAGAGAGTTGACTAGTCGCCCACCAATAGTCGCGACTCCGACTATTAGTCGAAGTGTGTTCAAGATTGGTGGTGTGGGGTGCATGGGTGTCACAGTCGGAGTCGCAGTGAGTGCAACGTATACGGCAACACATGTATGAGAGCATTGCACGATTATAGGCTGATCCAAGTACATTTTGGCAGTTCTGTTTGATTAGCGATCGAAGAGAGATACGGGATTCATTTCTGCCACAAAATGGTAGATAAATGATTGGTAGTTCTGTTCAATGTTTACATCTTTTGACTCAGTTTTTAATACAAATTAACATGTGATAAAAAGTCGACTATTGCGTTCCGATAGTCGGAGTCGCGACTCCGTGCAGGCAGTCGCGACTATGACTTTTCGCGACTTAGACGTGCAACACTAGTCATGACATCATTTTACCTTTGCCACTTTATTTACAAATATGAAGCATAACTAAAAAGAGGATAATGTATAATAATTTATAATGACAATAATTAAAAGAAGAACAAGATGAACAAAGAGAAGACAAAGAAGACAATGAAGAAGAAGGAAGGCGAAGAGGAGGGGGAGAAGAGGGAGGAAGAGGAGGAGAAGGAGGAGGATCTGCTTAATCCATTGATACTATTACGTATGTATTTCTTTTGGACAGCAATCTTCTCCATATCCAAGGACAAATCTCTCAGCAAGTTGGACATAGGTTCAGGTAAAGTGGACCAACGTCTAGTGAAGGCCCACGAGTCCTCCATCTACTCTATGGCGGTCATTGACGAGCACCTGGTTGCCACGGGAGACGACGACGGTCATCTCAAGGTATTTTTTAACTGGGTGATTTCAAGTTTGGTGCTAAAATCTGGTGGTGGTGGTGTAACCAACACCAGCTAGAACACCAAACTTGAAATCAGGCTTGGTGTCTGGGTTGACCTTGAAAATTATGACATATTTCCTGTATGGATGTTAAAGCTGGTGTTGAATATCATCTGCTGAACCGAGTACCATGGTTAGTGTTTGTGATTTGTCCTCGTGTATTTTTCCCATTCACCAACACCAACCTCTAGGGATTAGGAAATTCATGACTTCAAGTTCTGTATTGGTGTTGGTGTTAGTTTTGTTATTGGCAGAGCTAACATGCGTGTGTGTGTGTTGGCTGTGGAGAAAGCTTCACCGTGTGACACAAACTGCTGAAACTACATTTTCCCTTAAAAATTGTCATAATTTGTCAAATAGATACTAAATTTCAGTATGGAAATTGTTCTTGCAGGTAGTATTGATTTGGTGTCATTTTTTTGGCCATCGGCGTAACTTTTAGCCAACGCCATGAATTGCACGAGATGTTACTCGGATTGTGTGCAATTGGTATCGTGACTTAAACTGAGCTCGGTTTAGCAGACGAATTTGTTTACTCAACACCAACACCATCACCAACACCGAACTTGAAATCACCCACTGAATCCAAAGCACATTTCTTAAATGCAGGAAATCTCATTTGCACACATCCAGGAGCATTCAAAAACAGCCCTCATGCCCTTGGGCTATTCATGAAGGACATGTCTGTAAAATCTGAAGATCAGTAATTACCTAGAATTTGAAAATTGCACTTAAAAGGAACTGTCAGCATGGAGGTCTCTTTATACCTCCATGATTTCAGTTGGACTCCTCTGATGCCTAATGAACAGTAGATTATTTCAATAATCATGTATTGTCTGCGAATAATAATCTGCATGAGACTTGTGCATAGACTTCGTCAAGTTCATGAATGCATATGGTAAACATTTCGTCGGCAGTCATCCGAACTGTTGTATCGCGATACGACAGTGCAAAACTCATTTCAGAGAAAATCGACCTCAAAGTTTACTATAATTGCCATTTTTTGTCCCAAGCATTACAAGATGTTCATTGCTAGAAATATACATGGTAGGAAAGACCAAGACAATTGCTTAACATTGATGTCTTTATTTTTACACAGAACCAAGAATCAGAGAAAATATCGCAAAAGAGCTACATGCTTGTAATTTCGGTTTGAGCAGTTTAGATTTTCCCTGTACTAAAACGCCATAGGGAGTTCAACAACGCTCACCGCATCTTCAATACGCGCGTATCTCAAGCAAACCATCGTATCTCTCTTTCACGTGCAAAGTCAATGCAGACCGTGTATTTGCATATTAAGTGCGCGCAGTTGTTGTTTGCTGTGCTACAGCACACGTTTCTAATGGGATTTGCGTATTTTATCAAAAATTTATATGGCTTCGCCTTTAAAATCCCCACATATCTCAAAAAATAAGATAAATTGCTGCCCAAAAATTTAACCATGTATAGAGTAGGACTTGTACTTTCATTTTCTGCAAAAATCTCAAAATTCGATATTTCGATGCAGTATTTGGTACCCTGTGGGTACCAACTAGAAATCCGCCATTTTGTTGAATTATTTATTTATTTTTTAGCACTGTACCCTGGCTTACAAAATTATGTAAAAGTTATGTAATAAGTGTGAAAATAACAAATTTAGCTTCATTTTTACCCCATTTTTTCGTAAGTTTATGCCTTTTGTTGTGCACTTGCACAGCCTCTGCATCATAACCACTGATATTCAGCGATCATTACTGAAGAAAATACATTTTTAACGCAAGAGGGCGCTGCACAACGTGGTACCGGGTACAACGGTCTACCCGGGTATGGCGTGGTGCATCATTTGACCAAAATCGACTTATACCACGGTCAGATGAACGACGATGATTTTGTTAATTGTAAATAAATTTCACACAGGAGAACAGCAAAATTGGAATTAGTCCTCAATTTAGGAAACAGTGTTTCCAGAATCAAATATATTGCTTAAAGTTTTTACAATGAAAAATGCATAGTCATACGTTATCTCTTTGTTGTGCAATACATATTAGCTTTGTTGTGTGGCTTTCTATGGGACCAATTTCTATCAGGTCCAGAGATTTATTCATTACTGGGAAATTAGTGCTTGTTTTTCCTCAAGTAAACAAATTCAAGAGGATTCCTTCCTGCCTGAAGAGACACTCTGGCCATTGTATACATTGGTATGTGTTCCAACTCATCATACCCCCGCCAAATGAAGTTGGAAGGGGATATATAGGAATCAGCATAGGGTTGGGCGGGTGGTCAGTCCATTGCAAATCTTGCGGCTCCAACTACTTCCTCAGTTTTAGACCAATGATCATGAAACTTGGTCCACACTTTGGTCTTAGGGTGGAGATGTGCAAGACCCATTTTTTAAATTTTGGAAACATATGCCATGGTAACAGCATATTATGACAATAAATCAGATGAAAATCTTACAGATCAAACTGCTTCCTCAGTTTTTGACCAATGCTCATGAGATTTGGCACACACATTGGTCTTGGGGTGAAGATGTGCAAGACACATTTTTTGAATGTGTCCAAGACTCTGTTGCCAGGGACGTGATAGGTACTAATCACCTATAGTGATATTTCTAGTTTGGTTCTTGAAGCATTTGTGACTCCTCCCAATCATGTCACTGCTCTTTAAAGTCTAAGATCCAAGTCATATATTGTTTATGTATTAAATATCAATACTGATCATGTGATGTAGTGATCCTGTTGAAATGTATTTTGCTGATTTCTACCTGCCATTTGCCTTCATAGGTCTGGGATTTGCGATCTGAGAAGGCAATTGTGGAGATGAGAGAGAATGAGGAATTCATTAGTGACATCGTGGTGGGAAAAGACAAGAAAATTATACTGGCCACAAGGTAATGTAATTTTAAGATAGATAGTTATGCTTTACAAAGCAGGGTAGAATATCTAACTGCAACAATTCATATTCATTACTGATGATTTATTAATATTATTTAGTGATGATAATGATTATAAAGAGTACTGTCATTAATGACTCTCAGATGGAAACTACTCTTGGAACAAGAACATCAAAAGTATATATTTTTTTATTGTCACCATTCTCACTGATTCATGGAGATCAGTTGGTGACAACTGCAATTGGATTTACAGTAAAACACAATTCAGGGACTGATGCTACACATCAGAAACCAGAATGAATGTCGTAAGACAGAGGCAAAAATGACAGAATTGGAATTACATGTCAAATTAACACAAAATGCAACCAAAATCAAATATTCTGTTTAAGGGTTCTGCTGTGAAAATTTCATGGTTACACATTTCCTTTTTGTGTACAATTATTATCAGAAAATGCTGTGATGGTAAAATTTATTATGTAATTTCTATGAGTTCAGTTTCTGTTGGGGTCATATTTTAATTGATTTTAATTAATACTTATGCTTGTTTCTCCTCAAGCAAACAATTTAAAATAAAATTGTTCCCAGCCTGGATATACACTCTAACCAGTGTATGTATTGGTATATGTTTCTATATGTGAAAATGCTCTCTCAAAGTTCCCTCAGCTATAAAGCCACCAATTAATTGTTGGATTTTCTCAAAATGACACTTTGGTAAGGAAACACAGCAGCTGGAATTAACAGAACATTTTTTTGTATATAACAAAATCTCCACTGGAGTCATCATACACATGAAGTATTAACATATGAATACATATTTCAGATAACATTAACCGTGGGTAGGATATCATGTCAGCAGGCCAACAACAGAAAGCCTACTTGTGTTACAGACACTTATATAACAATCTGGAAGCCCTATCTAAAAAATTGTCAAACTTTGCTATCAGATACATCTGACAGTGTTTGGATGAATTAATAAACACCCTAGAACACAAAACTTCAGCCAGTTATGCTGTCACTCCTAAAATACGTACAGCTGACAATAATTCATGTAGGGCACATGAATTATTGTCGCCTCAGACGGAAATTTTGCAACACAGCAGAGTATAGGGGAAAACAGGAATGGTCACTCAATAACTTTCAAATTTTAAAACACATAACGATCGTTTTGAACTACAGTTTTTTCAGAGCTTCATTATTAGACCTTATCAGACACTGGTAGCATGGGTAATTATGTAGCTCAGATTTGTTTTGAACTGAAAACCTTGTTGTACGATGCCTTTATGTGACAATCCTATAAATATTTGATACATTTTAAGTAAACTGTTTCCATATTACAAAGCACATGGTACATGTTTGTACCTGAAAACAAAGTAAGGCAGAGAACTACGATAGAAGATTCCTATTGTTGACCAATACTCCAAGTTAACTTTGATAGTTTATATCTTTCTTTTGTTACAGTGGGGATGGAACATTGTCAGCTTTCAATGTGAGGAGGAGAAGATTTGATCTGCAGTCAGAGCATGTGAATAGTGAACTCCTGTGTGCCTCCCTCATGAAGGTCAGTATAAGCTTGGTCAAATACATGGTTTGCCAGAATCAAACATGTATTTCTCATCAAAGGAAACATAGTGGTTAATATTAAAAAAATGTATGTATGTATTAATGAATAATTAAATAGATACATAAATGAAAGAATGAATAAATAAATAAATATGAATGAATAAGTAAATGAATATATAAGTACTTAGTTAGTTAATGAATAAATTAATTAAATAAGTAAAAATAAATAGATGAAATGAAATGTAAACAAATAAATAGCACATAGAAAAAAAAATAAGGGGATCTTGACGACCAGCTGCATGTGAATTTAAGCTTAAAGAGTTAAACATTTTTTTGCATTTTGTTGTTGTTGTAATATCAGTTGAACAGTTATCCTGTTTCATAAAAGCCACCAGAATCATTTTAGTCATTACGAGGATTTGCTAAACTTCATAAAAATGCATAAATCTGGTACAATTCAGCTAAATTTGGTCGATTTTTTCCTTTCCCTTCACTGTTCTGTATTCTCTCAATGCAGATAAATGTTGGGGGTGGGGGGGGGGGCTACTGTTGTCTCAAGACTGGACTGGAGTCCCAAGATTTAGTGGGCATGGACTCCACATCAAGACCCAATTTGCCAGGTTTTATAATTTTAATTGAGAACATGCAATCAGATATGTTGACTTGACTAAACAGACCAGGTTTCATTATCTTTTTCAACTTAACTCGGCAGAAGTGTGAATTTAAGAATGCCCAAATGTGTATTCTTATTACCCAGCATTAAATTCATCCTGTGAAATGTATGTTCTTTCTTAATAGAAAGGCCAAAAGGTTGTTTGCGGTGCAAGTGACGGAGCAATAAACATTTTCAACTGGGGGGAGTTTGGTAACATCAGCGACCGATTCCCTGGCCATTCATCATCCGTTGATAAATGCGTTGCTGTCACGAGTAACGTTCTTTGTACTGGATGTATCGATGGAACGATACGGTAAGTCTATTTTATTTATTTTTCGGGTGTTGTTAGTGAAATATGTCACAGGCACAGATAGATCTGGGAGAGACATTAGGGGCTGCCTCCTCCCCTTTCCACATATGAATTTCCCCCTCCCCAATTCCCTATTTTACTTGATTGTGAAGTCAAATCCAAGTTTGATGTCTGTGGTGGTGATAATGTTGTTGTTGTTGTTATAGTGGTGGTAGTGGTAGTGGTGGTGGTGGTGTTGGTAGCAGTGGTAGTGGTAGTGGTGGTGGTGGTGGTGGTGGTGGTAGCAGTGGTAGTGGTGGTGGTAAATATATAATTTGTAATTGTAACCAACTTGGATGGTAGGTACCTTATAAAGACTTCAATGTTATATTGAGTTTGAAGGTCACATAAGTAGGTCAAGGTCAAATGTTAATGCAATAGGGCAAGACACATTATGGCTATCACCCTTTTCTATCAAACATAGCTGGGTGTTGACTGTGATGCATAAAGAGTCAATTCTTTGTGATTACTGCATGGATTTCATTCACCATTTTATCAAACCAGATGATGAAAATTAGGAATTAAAGTCACTTAATTATATTTATATACCTGAAATTTCTTTCTTGAATTATCACTACAATGTACAACCTGTTATCTTCTTTAAGAGTTAATTCTTTGTGGTATAGCATGGATTTCACTCACTGTTTTATCAAACCAAATGATGAAAGTTATGAACTGAAGTCACATAATTATATTTATGTACATGTACCTGCAATTTATTTCTTGAATAATCTCTACGATGTACACCCTGTTCTCATCAGTGCTACCCACTCTCATTTTGACTCATACAGAGCCGTCCACATGCTGCCCAACCGTTTTCTCGGCATCATCGGCGATCACGGTGAACTTCCCGTCGAGAGCATGACCGTATCCTACGACTCGGCGTTCCTGGCGACGTGCGCGCTGGAAGAAACCATCAAGTTCTGGGGCGTCGGCCACCTGCAGAAGGCCGTCGTCGATCCGCGTGGCAAAGCGAGCAAAGACGACGCCACAAAGAGACTGACCGGTGCGGGGAAGCAGGAGAACTTTTTTGCCGACTTATGATAAAAGCTAAAAAGAGGTTTGAAAAGTTGTGCGATTCAAACCTCTCGAATATCTGAACTATTAATATGTGCAGTTGGACTGCAGTTTGGAGAATTGTTATCACAAATCTGAAATGAAGCAAGGAAGGATGCAATTTGATTGACGTCGTGAGCTTAGTTGGAAATACTTGTCCAGAGCTGCCAAGTGGTATTGATTTTCAGTAATTTCTACTGAAAATGGTAGAAGAATACGAACGAATACAGAAAGGTGCATGAAAAATACTGATTATATCAAGATTAAGTCATTTTTGTGACTCAAAATATGGCAAAATTACTGATTTTCAGCTAAGAAATTACTGAAAAGAATTGATTAAAGTTGGCAGCCCTGCTCGTGTACCTGGACAGTTTGTCACCTCTTGTTTGGAAGATCAGAGATTGGTGTTGGTTCACCGTGTAAGCAGTGCTATAGATAGGTGACTCAAGTCCACAGGTTCCAAGTGCAAGGCCGCCCCACAATACAGCCTTTCCATAGAGTTGGTAAATGGTAAAAAGTGAAATTCTTTGCAATTGTGTTTGTAGATACACCTATATAATCTATTAATACCCTGATAATTGTTTGCTCTGAAACTTTCCCATTTTTGAGAAATTACCGTACTCAAAATGTAAAATCTTGGGGATGGGGGACCCGGGACCCCCCCCCCCCCCCCCCCCGACGATTTCCCATGGTAATGTACATACCGCTGGATGCTCTCCTTTAAATAAAACATCATAATTTGCCTCTATAAACAATTTTCAGAAGGTATGTTGTTGTTTTCTGATATCTGGGTGACAATAGAATATTTTGTGATAGATTGACCAAAAAATTGTGTGATTGACCAAAACTGTACTTAGGCTTTAATATACAGTGTGTCCCAGAAAAAAGGAAACCGGATTTCATGGCAAAAATATTCCATCATAATAAACAATATCTGAGATGAATTAGGTATGTTTGTAAAGCTGTGTTTCTCTTCTTTCATTTGATACACAACATAATATTCATTGCTCACGCATGATTGAATTAAAACAATGGATATTAATGCTACCAAAATTTCATTTGCACGCATAAATTCCATGTTCGAGTGCATTTTCGAGGTAGTGAATGTAATTGTTTTTAAGAAATAAAAGCATGACATAAATATTCAATATTTCTTCTTTTATCTGACACCTCGTGCGTAAAAAATGAATAACGTATGACGGAGAACAAGTAAAATTTAAACATGCCTGTTTTAGCATGATTTTCAGTATGAATACATTTTGAACTTTTGTAGGCAAGCTGAACAAAAGGTTCACGCACAGCTGACTTCACACACACAGTCACATACACACAATCATTGAGCATATTTCATTCTACAGGGTACAAATCATCTTAACCCTATCTGGCCCGGGGGGGGGGGTCTAAAATAGCCCCCCCCTCGACAAATCTCACGACCATTCCGCCGCGCAAAATTTTTTGACCCCACTCGTCGCCAGCTATTCGCCACGTTTGTGTGCCATTAGCGCGTAGGTAATTCATACATTTGCCCACCACTTGCCGCAGATGATCGCAGGCGACTGGCTGCGAACTTGTCATCGGGTGACGTGCTTGCTACTG